>WTSP01014075.1:24920-68278 GCA_025331215.1 Actenoides lindsayi
AAAAAAAAGTGGGCAAGCCCACATGTTTTTCTTTATAAATTAAACAAACATCAAAAAATTGTTTATTTTTTTTATTTAAAAAAAAAAAAAAAAAAAAAAAAAAGAACCAAAACCAAGCCACCACCAAACCTATTCCCTAAGACGAAAGCTGGCTAGAGAATAGTTTTTCAAGCTAAGATCTAATCTTTTCTGTGCAGATCAAGCACATCTTAAGTAAAAAGAGAAACAGCTAAACAAAAATTCTATATTTCGCTTTGCTGCAACATACCCTGAAGCAGTATGCAAGCTCTCCCTTGACTTCCTTTCATACTGGCTCTTGTATTCAGTTATTCTGGTAAATGGATGCAAATCAGGTGCATTGTATTGAGGTGGAAAGAAGGGGGTGAAATTTGTTCAGAAATGATCTCAGTTCTATTCATTAATAAAATGACATCTTGGCTGAAAGTGGTGAAGAATGAAATATAGCAGGACTGAACTTCACTCAGTTGTAACAGATGCATGTAAGAACCTTTGCAGAAAAGCCATATATGTAAAATGGCCAAAGCGAAATGATTTCTGAAGCATTAGAATAAGTACTTAGACCGTGATGGCAGCTAAGGATGCAAACTCGATGCTGCAGCAACACCCTTTTTACCTTCCAAGATGGTTAAAGGTAATCTCAGACTATAATTGAAGGAAGCAGTACCACATTAGGTAAAGATTACAAGGAGACAAAGATACATGAAAGAAAAATATATGCACAATATTAACAACAGAAGATTCTTTTAAAGGTTTTATGGGGCCAGCATAAAAAAAAAAATAAAAATGGAATAATGCCCATGGTTACCTGCAGAGACAGCACACAGTTTAAAAAAAAAAAAATTAAAAAAAAAAAAATCAGGAAAAATGTAGCCACCGTTTTGCATAGCCATTCAAATTATGCTGGCAGAATAATTAATGGAGGACCTAATCTCTGTGAGGAGAAGAAAAAAAAAGAAAAAAAAAGAAAAGAAAAAAGGATACGTTAAACAAAGTTCATTACTGCATGATGTAAATGAGTTTCTCACCAGTGATGTCACTGATTGGCTGGGATGTAGAGCTGGTTTCGAACAGTGCAGCATGGCCGGATTGGCTGCTAGCTCTTCTGGTTACTGCCTGCTTGGGCAGCGGTTGAACCAGACACTTTCTGTCTCTCTTGTTGTCGTTTGAAGCAAATCTTGTTCAGCCCAGCTGTGTCTCCATAGTAGTGGCACCCTAAGAGAGTCTCCCTCCTGCTTCCCACAGCTCATCTGTAAGGCGGTCGCTGCTGTGAAATACCAGCCTTTGGCACGGAGCCCAGACTGCGTTGTTAGATCCGTCTATAATACAGAAAAGAATTTTTTTAAAGCAGTTCTTTCACCGAATTACATCCTAAGAAGGATTAATAAGCACTAAATTGCAACTGATTTGTGGACTTTTAAATTATGTAGCTAGCACACTTTCTGAAATAAAACATTATCTGACCTGCAATAGCACAGCGGCATTAGTTATAAAAAAAAAAAAAAAAGAAAAAAAAAAGAAAAAAAGAATGAAAGGACGAAAGAGAAGCAGCAACTCTTCTTGTTTACCTTGATTACAAAAAAGAATTCTTCTTTTTTTTTTTCCCCCTAGAACAGTAACTGATATCTTAGTGCTATGCAAGAATATTTTAAACTATCGCCAGTTTTCTATTTACATCCGAGTCATAATTTTCAGGTTAAGACAAGGGATCTTAATTAGCATTCTCTTTAACTATGCAAACTGAGGGCATGAAAGAAAAATGCTGTATGGAAGAGACAGAGACAGAGAAAGGAGGAAAAAAAAAAATTAAAAAAAAAATCTATGCAGCTTTTACAGTTCAGCTGTCTGACCCCCTGCAAAAAGAATGCAGTCATATCAACTTTGCCAGACAATGGAGTACCTACAGGCTTTCCTCTAGACAAGTCCTTTATAACCAGTCAGTATTATGTGCTGCAGACAGTGGCCAATCGCTACGCTGCTTTCTCCAGCAGTGACACAATAGGTGCACTGGCCACACTGTCCTCCTAGCCTCTGACAGCAGTTCAGGTTCATTTTTTTGTACACTGGAACATGCATATGTCTTTAATGTTCCTACTGTATCAAAAAAAAAAAAATCTAAATTCAGTATCAGCCTGAGCTTGCTTTGTTTTGCCATAATTACATCAGCCTAATGACTGCAGCCGAGCCGCAGTGCCACTGCTCAGAGCGCGCATAGGCATGCACGTCATATAAATATGCATGAGCACGCCTGCTTATTTAAATACAAAAATGCATCCATTGCTGGTAGTGCCTTTTTGGTTTTGTTTTCTGCATGTCCTTCCTCCCCCCCTCCAATACGCATTCCTGATAAAACCAAGCGAGTTAAGGATGTCTAGCAAACATGGTCACCATTTTCTCCCTTTATTTACCCAAACTTTTATTTGCTCCGTTCTAATTGCAAGCATTCAGGAGGAGCTGAAAAAAACAATTTCAAATGCAAATGAGTCTCAGTTAGCAAGGGAAGGGTATTGCAGACCTAGGGCATTTTTCTCCCTTGTCACTAACCATCAGAGTGAGCGCCTGTAAATGAATCTGCATGCACTCCATCACAGCCACGCATCAGATGCCCAGTTCTTATTAAAAGCCCGATGATCCCCCAGCATGTGCAACACATCCAGCTTGTGTGTTTGGGTATTCTGTAATTACAGCATCTCTTGTAACAGTACCTGAATCCGCTCATATAGTCAAAAGATTAAATCATCACTATTCACGTATTAGACAGACATAATTGGGCACATTCTATAGTGGGAATCACCATGCTAATTTTTCTGATTTTATGCATGGGATTTACATATTCATGAAGAGAATGGCTGTTATGACCGCCGACAGAGCAACATGAAAAGAAAAGACACCATTCTCCAGCACACAGAGTATACAAAACCTAGGGGGAAAAGATGTAGCATATGGCGACAAGGAGAAGAAGTTGTTTGGCTTTCGAGGGTTATTTTATTTCCTATTTATAAATCCTGGGTAGACAGCTTACAAAAACATGTAAGTATTCTGAACACGAAAGCAAAGTAAATCTGTGTTATTAGTAATCGTCCACTGGTAGCTGAAATAAAATTATTTTCCAGTTGGTGCCCAATGTTCTGCAAGTTTTGCCTCTGCATTAGGGACTGTTTTTGGTTTATGTATGCTTAGGACGAATTCATGCAAGAATGCACAAAAATACTAACAAATCAGAAAGGAACAGAAATTCCGTCTGATATTTTAAAATCCTGATTTCATATTCTAATACTTGTTCTGATTTAGGGAATTACACCTTTCCCAGGAAAGCTGGTATTCTTCATTACCATTGGCATTTTTTCCCCAACCTATTAGAGCTGCATGTTTTCCAAATCTGATAAAATATATCCTCTGAGTGACTTTCAGGTTCTATTGTCTTTTAAAGGAAAAAAAAATTAAAAAAAAAACATCACCAGAGAAAAGATAATTCAGGCAGTATTGCAGACATAGTGTGCATTTATTTTCATAACAATTTCATATAAACAAACACACTATGCTTACTGTAACCATGTCCCTTTTATGCATTTAGTGTAATTATTTTTAAATGTTTGTTTATATCTCTGGTAGCTGCCACTCAAAACAGCCCAAATTTCCTTTTAACAGACAGACAACATTACCTACAGATGTGTGCTTTTCCCTACATTTTCCTACATTTGGTAAAGATAATACTACAGATAGCAAGGTGAAGATAATTAATTTTCCAATGGGAAATGAAACATTTTAATGCAATAGCCATATGTTTGACAGGCCTTGTGGTATATTAGTTTTCACAAAACACTGTGTTGAATACTACCAAAAAAGAAAAAAAAAACCAACAAAAACAAGAGGGTTTTTTTCTCCTTACGCTTGTATACTACATGCTTCTTTGAATCACAATCCTTCAATGTAGTCATGCAGTAACATTTTTTTAATGACAGAAATTATATATTACATTATAAAAATACATTTTAAAAAGTGATACTTTTTTATAAGATACTATTACAAATTTAACTAACTATATTGAATGCGTATTTTAAAATGATCACCAAAAATTGCTTTTGATTCTCTAAAGAAGATTTTTTTTTTTGCAAAAGCAAATAAACGGCAAAAATGTATTAAACTCATTAATATTAACTAAAGTGTATTTCTTCAACCAGACCACCGTTATTGTCTCTGTCAAAACAATAAGCTGCCAAATACATTCTCTGTGTTCGTCTCCACCTAAAATTCAAAATCCAGTGACTCCAAATCTGTGAGCTAATTATCAATTTTCCCCTTCAGCTTAAATGTCTGGGCTATGACATCATATAGCACAAAAATAAGCTTCATTCCTAAAAGGGAAGCCTTTACAGAAGAGAATGATGATACATTTTTAAAGGTATGAACCTTTTAAAAACCATTGCATGGCCTGTATTCAAGAACCCCATTCCATAATTTCAAGTACATCAGTGCTAATTTGTAGCTTTTGTTAGAGGATAACATCTGAAAACTTCAAGTATTCATGGAAGAATTGAGATGGTTTTGCTTAAAGGAAATCTGTAATTTTGTGTTCCATGCTTACTGAGAGAAAAAAAAATTAATATGTTTTTTGCTTGTAGCAATGAACCTGACAAATTTCAAGCACTGTATTGAAGTAAATGAAATCACACACATCTAAACGTGGGCAGATTTGTGTCTCATTTTATAAACCCTATCATGCTGAGTGCTGATTTTTTTATTTAACTCATTCCGCCAGAGTAAACATTTGTAACAATAGTGTAAGTTAAGAAATTTCAGCAAAAATATTATCTGATTTTTTACACCTGGCATGAAGTGGACAACAGTTAAAAAAATGTATCTATGTTTAGAATAATATTTCTAGTTCTAGAACTTCATCATGTACCACATCAGTTTTCTATATCCTTCTTTAATTTCAATTACTGTCGTCTTTACAAACTATCATATTTTATTCTGTATTTTTATAATATGCAGTACTATCAGCCTCAGTCCTTTATTCAAGTTCTTACAAGTTCCCAGAAAACACTATCTTACATCCACAGCATTAGTTATGATGATATTTGTTGTATATACTTGCTATCCCTTCAGCTTCTGAATTGTGGTCTGAATTTTCAAACAACACTCAGACTCTGGCATCCATGTTTAAACTCTGGTCCTGCTATAAAACTCATTCCAGAAAATTACCACATAGCTTACACTTAAGATCCTAAATAAGGAGGTAGTCTGACTTTCAGAACCGCCAGAAACCTGCACCTCAATTGTGCACTACGGGAGCTCCCGTTAACTGAGCTGCCTTAATACGACGCAGATGCCAAACACTTTGCTTTCATAAAGGATCTGATGCAAATATTGACCTGATCTTTTTCTTTTTAGTAACTCTTACAACCCCAAATGCTCTGATGATGGAATAAAGCTTTCCAGGCTTGGGCTTGTAACCTTCTGTGGAAAAGTAGCAAAGGCTTAAGAGGTGAGAAGCGTAACATTCAATATTACTACTTAAATTTGTGGCAACATGAGACTAGTATTTGGGTTCATGCAAAATATCAGGGCTGTAAAAAAGTTTCAGTAAAAAAAGTTTAGTTATCATGTAATAATCTGTACCTAATATCTGTATCTGGACAAGTGCTAAAACACTTGGAAATTCTTTGCCCAGGGCCTAACAAGTTTAGTTTTCAAGTACCTCTGGCATTATGGCACCAACAGACACACTAATTAAACTTCACTGAAGGATTTCCACCTTTGTACCTTTCATGAAAACATCCAGCCAAACAATGCTACATGGGAATACTGAAACACAGTAATTTTTCTCCCTTTTTTTAATTCAGGTTTTCCTGGAAATTTTGCTGGGCTACATACTCAATAAATACAGAGCCTATAATTTCAAAAATTTGATTAATAAAAGCAGATAAAGGTGCATTGTTTCGGAGCAAAATTTTAACCTGTTTACATGTAATGTTTCAGACATTCTTTGGGGATTTATTCCATGTCTTCTTATTTTTATTTATTAATTAAAAAGAATGGAATTAAAATTGCCTAGTACTTTTAAAAGTCACTGAGGATTCACATTTAGGAAGATTTGCAATTAGTCCATTTTTAGAATATATATAAAAATATTTGCCTAAAGTCTTTGCCACTTGGAAGTATGTTCCAGTGAAAAACTCATAGTCATTTACCCCTTCAAGAAACTTATCTTAGGGTTATTTTAACCCTCCTTTCCTACTCAGCTGCATCTTCCCCTTATTCAGAATTCATCCTTTCCTCAGGCTCTACTTAGTCCTCCTAAAGAGGAAAAATTGAATGATACGCTTTTGGCAGTAATTTAATTAAACTGATTGTACTGTCATGTAAACATATGATTAAGGGTCTATTTCGCCACAGTAATTATAGTGCTGTAAGCACTTTTACATTGCAGTACCCTACCTACCATAAACCTAATTTCACTTACCTGTCTCTCATTTATTGGGGAATAGGATACTCCGGGCAAAGTTACATGGGCCATTACTGTGTGAGTATTTGTTCTGTTGTATGTTCATGGCCTATCATAAGCTGTTGTCATAACTGAATTAACTGAACAAAATTGCTGGTCTAACAGTGTTTTCCTTCTTTTTCTTGCACATGCATTAAGTAAACCTCAGTAAATATTCATTTCTAGTAGCAAACACTGTGGGTTTGGTTTTTTTAAACTTCATACCAGTAGCAAAGCAACCACACACTAAATGATGGATCTACTTCTGAATGCTCTTTTATCTTAAGATACAGTAAATGAGTCTACCTGAATGCTGATAGATGCTATGGTACTGCTTTATGTTTGAATTACCAGGACTCAAAGACAAAAAGAATAATATTCCAACTTATTAATGTCCTTATTCATGATGAGGTATCATTGCTGTGAAGATGACTGAACGCACCCATCTACATCATAAAGCATTTTTGTTTTATTATAAATATGCATCTTGGACAAACCTGGAATTTCTTCATCTACATTGAACGCAAAAGCTTACTTTTAATGGAGCCTATTTTGGGTAATATTTCTGCACATCTTGCAGCCAGCGGCCAAGCAGAAAGCCTATGCTACCCAGCTGTAACCCCACTTATCTGTCAACAGTTTTGTAACCGCAGGTTAACTCTCCTCAAACAATCACTATATTTGAAAGAAAATGCAAAGTTACAAAGTCCTCCAAGCACAAGATGTCTAAATACTAAGTACAAGATGTCAAAAGCGAGATGACAGTCCCTGTCAGTCCACATGTGAAATCTTTCAGGGAGGCAATGTCAATCTGGGCCACTGACAAAAGCAGCAAGACAATGAAGGATGTGTCCTGACACGTACCTCTGACAGGTTGTTACACAAGGAAGTTCCACCACTTCCCCTAAAACACAAAACACCTCCATCCATTAGCAAATAGCACACGCATTGCTATCAGAGCAGGATTTGGTGGTCTGTGTTTAAACAACTTAGTGACACCTGTTCCCCCAGGATGGGAAAGCACAAGTCCTGTGTGGTGGTTGCACAACATGGAAACGTTTTGGATACCTACCAGTCTTGTATATGGCATCCAGTGCCTAGTTTTAAGATACTGAATCTCACACTCAGATTTTACCTTCCCCTTTCAAAGAAAACTAATCTTGAAGAAGTCCAATCTTTTTTTCTCTCTCAGCAAGCCACAGCCTACAAAATCCTCTCAGCAGTGAGCCATCCCTTCTGGACATCTCTATTCTGCTAAAGGCAGCGCCACAGAAAGGTACATCAGTTGCATTGCAACATCATTATGACACTTTCATATTATGGTGGGCTTATGTTGCCTGGTTGCCACATGCCCACCCAGCCACTCCCTCACTGCCCGTCCTCAACAGGGCAGATGGAGAAAATAAGATACAAAAGTTTACGGAGCAAGATAAAGACAGGACATCACTCACCAGTTTCCGTCACTAGCAAAACAGACTCGAGTTGGGGAAAAGTAATTTAACTTATTGCCAGCCCCCAGCGGCACAGAGAGGATGAGGAACAGAGATTGCCATCAGTCTGTAATATCCCGTCACACTCTTCCCCTACTCCAGCACACATCTTTTGCACAGCCTTCAGTCCTTCGGGATAAACCTGGTCCTGTGTGAGTTCTCTGTGGGCTGCAGTTCCTTCAGGGGATATCCTCCTCCTCCAACCTGTGATCCTTCACAGACTGCAGTGTCGGTATCTGCTCCACAACGGTCCTCTGCACGGGGATCCCTGCTGGGGCACTTGGACCACCTCCTCCCTCTCTCTCCTGGGTGCTCACAGGGCTGTTTCTCACATTTCCCCTCTCCCGTCAGCGCCGGGCAGCGTTTTTCCTGCCCTGGTCCAGGCTCCTCTCTGACACCATGGGGCTTGGCCGTGCCCTGCGGTGGGTCGGGTGGATCCAACTGGGAGCGGCTGTGTCTGGCATGGGGCAGCCCCAGGCCCTCTGCACAGGGGCCGCAGCTGCAGCACCCCCGGCAGAGACCAGGCACCTGCATCCAGGGTACACTGTTGCCTCTTTCTTGACTGAAAAGCTTAAGCAGTTCACATACAGATTTTTTTTCTTTGACTGATAATGTGCTTAAGTGAACACACATAGTGCGTTCATAGTTTGCCTGTGTGAAGCACTGCTGTGAAGTAGCTATAGTGCTCATGGCTTTTCATCCCAAGCTCAGGTTTCTCTACAGAGTGCTTTTGTTCTCTGTGGACAGGTATCCTCAGTCAGCCTTCAGGACAAAACATGTATAAAGACCACTTTCTGTCCAACAGTTAAATTCCTTCTGCACACAGGTACAATAAACCCCTGCTGCTGTCTTACCTCCACAAAGCTGGAGATGCAGAAAGAAAAAGCTTTACAAGAACTGCTCAAAACCTCACGCTCTCTGACTTCTCTGGCCATTAGTTGCTGGTGTGATCTAAGAGGTTACTACCCCCAGTTACGAATCTGCAATGCAGGAGCAGGACAACCCTTCAAGCACAGAAAGAGTAGAAAAAGCTTTCACTATCAGCTGCTGTTCCACCCAGGCCCACAGGTCTGGGTAGGTAAATACAGACAGGTAGTAAGACTGCTCCATATCCTTTGAAACTCCGCCAAACAAGCTTGTTGCTGAAGAAAGAAATAACAGTTAAAATAATGCCTACTTACGTGGCAAAGGCCATCTCAACCCCAGATACATAGTCATGGGAATATCCACAAGGACACCTAAACACTTCTTTTTTACCAAGAAAAAAAACTTGGATATCTATTACATTAGGTTCTCCCCCTTTGCATAATTCTTAGGAAGCAGAGCCAGACGTCAATCAGAGAACCCTATGTATTACTTTAATAGCTAGGATTAATAAATTATAGGTTTCCTAGTATAAATACACGTGCATTCAGTACAAGCTGCTATTTGAAACATATTGATAATTGTGAAAGGATTTGGACTGTTCCCAAGTCAAACTGTGGACTCCACACAATAGGAACCTTTCCTGCCACAATATTCACTGCCACAGTCTGTATCGTAACCTTCTCCTTGATTTAACACACCTAGGCAATGTTGAAATCCTTGACAAGTCTATCCTTGATGAAACTATTACATGATGATCCTCAGATGTAATGCACCAGGCACATAAGAAATAAACAAAGGAACACAGAACTAAGATGCTGGTGCTCCGTGGCTCCTGTTGCCCTTCCCAGCAGAAGGATGCTGCTCTTGATCTCTCAGAGACTGGTCCAGTTGTTTTAGTGAGCAGGCTTCTCTACAGAGACCTGGGAAATCTCTGCTCTAGAGGCATGTGGCTGAGTTCCTCACCCTGGTCTCCTGATGGAAAAGGTCAAGGGTTGCTTGGAAAGCTGCTGTGCCCTGGGGAGCAGCCAAAAAGTCAGAATTAGCTGGAAAAACGGAGATGCCACAGCCAGGTTAGTTATACGAAAGGATGACCAATCACCTGAGGTATTTTCAACAGTTGTCACCCTAGTTTCATAGCCCACGTGGTCAACCTGTAAGGCTCTTCATGAACAACAGTGTTTTCAGAAATTGATTCTGCACCTGGGAGACTGTCTCAGAAATGCAGATCTATGCCTGTGATCAGCAATGCCCTCCTCTTGCATCTATCTACTGGTGCCACTTACAGCTGTCAGGAATCTACCTGGAGAGACACTGGACCATGCTGCAAGTAGTGGCATATTTCAAAACTAATTTCCAGTTATTTTCTAGCTATTTCTGAGAATCGGTTATTTGTCCTTAGAATATATAAAAAGAAGAGAGACTTAAGTAAGATGAGCAGGGGGACTTGCAGAGAGACAAACCTGCTTTCTTCATTCCGACTGATGAAACAGCTCTTTATGCAAAATTAAAACTGAAGGCTTGGAGCATACATTGAACTAGAAAATACAACGCAAACATTCCTCAAAACATTATTCTGTTCCGGCGTTGCCAAGTAAGCCGTGGTAGCCATTTCCTTAATAGGAAGAATTAGTTGGGGAGGAGAAAAAAAAAAAAAGTATGTACATAAATAATATATCTTGACATATTTTCTGAGTATTACACAAGTATTGATGCAGTTATCCTCAAAACACTCACGAAAGGTATGGCTGTTACCTTTGTAATTTTACAGATGGGAATTTAATCTCAAGAGATATAAAGCTAAAATGGTAGCAATTAGAAATGAAATATTCATCTCCTAAATGCTTCTTCCTGTGAATAGATCTAGAGCTAAAAGGGGAATCAGCCTGATCTACACTATATAAGAATTCAGTGTTAGTCCAACTTAAAACACTAAATTTCTATTAGATTTCATTATACTTCTATGAAATGCAATATACACAGAACATTATTTTGTATATAAGGAAAAAATACAGATGTTAACTCACCTGCAGCTACGGTAAGTACCAGTGAGAAAGCAAAGGAGGAAAATTTGAGTAAGTGAATTATCTAAATCTGGAAGCTTGTAAGCATGCATGCAACTCTTGTAGCAAGCTGACAAAACATTATACTGCAATAAGGTTTCCCAATATCCAGGTGTTTGGTTTTTTTCTTAAAATAGCAAAAATTCATTTAATGCAATCACTAAAACTATAGACAAAATGAAGGCTAACTTTACAGTCTATGAAATCTCTTTTACTTTCCTCTGAACAATATTTGGCTACTGGATTTATGGCACACTACAAGAACGGACCTCTTCTCTTCCATTAACTGTAAGGGGGAACTGCTCCTGACACCATTAGCTTTCTTTGCCTTAGCTCTTTAAGATATACCCCACACATACATCAAATGAAAGATCTTACGTATCACAAGGACTTTCATAACTGCATAGATAGTTCACTCAGAACACAATGCCTGTATTAACTGTTTCCTTGTTCATTTGTTTTGCTTCAGAAAGCGACCTCTTGGCCCTCTACTTGAAAACAGAGGTGGGAGATAGAGGGCAGGAGAGGAAGTCTTAATGAACACATGCTCAAGGAAACATTCAAGGATTTCGCTGTGGGATACCCATTAGTATCAGTGGGGGTTGTTTAGGGATTTAGCTATACAATGCTTTGAAAACATGCATCTCTGTGTTGGTAGAGGACATAACTGCTCTGAATTTGTCTTTACCCCTATGTCGTTAGCCAGGGAGGTTAATAAAAGGTTTAAAGAGAAGCAGTGGCAGGATAGATGTTCTGATATGACGGCAATGCTGCCTGTCCTGCTGGGCTCTCAAGTCTATTTGACATGCCACTTCATGCCATTACTGTACAGATGGGAAAAATGCAGGCATAGAATTAAGTGCACTGCATACTTTAAGCATCAGCCCACCATGAACATACAAGCAAGCAAAAGCACTAGAGAATTTAACATTCTGGTTTTTTACAAATTTTAAAAAATAAAGTTTGCCTTTAGTTCCATTTTCCACCAATTAAAACATACAGATTTTTCTCACTTCTTAGGGAAAAAAATAAAAGAAACTTATAAAAATCCAGAAAATTCAGGAACAAACTCATGTTACCTGCATCCTTTTCAACACCCTGTGATTTAGCTTTAAGTTAGACTTCAACCAAAGTCTTATGTAACAGGAGGGTTGTGCTAAGAATTCTGTTTCCACTTCTACCTAAAGCAATAGTTTGCAATTCAGTATATATATAAAAAAAAAAAGACTCAAAAAGTAGCAATCTTCAATTCATACATGACAAACAAGAAATATTTAGCATTAACCATTCTGGAGGCAGCCAGAAAAGGAAAGGAACATAAAAATATCTATTAGTCAGTAAGTATTCAGTTAATGCCATACTCTGAGTGTGCAGGAAGACAAGAGGAACTTAACGAGGCTTAGTAGAAATTCCACGCTGGTGAGATTTTATCTTGTTTTTGTTGAGAAATAAAAGGATTTCTGCAGTCAAGATGGCATCCTAACTTGCCACACAGCGCTGGCAGAATGTGGAATTTCACTCTTCTGTAAACCTGCTCACAAGATATGAGAAAGATTGTCTCGAGGAAGTAGTGTGGTGGCTAGTCCTAAGGTAAGTGAAGTACAACCCAACTGCTGGTGCATTGCAATTCCGCATCTTCTGTTGTAACTATTTCATCTAAGTACCAGCCCATCTAGAGTACTTCCTCTACTACGTAATAGGCCTTCAGATGTGAAATCCGTGTAGACAATATGACCCCATAGAAACCTCTTGAATAAAGACCAAATGAAGAAGATGCATCTGAGATTTGCAAATTAACTGCGGAGATGAAACTCATCATAATGAGTTAAAAGTCAGAGCATTAAATTAGTATCTGCTCTAGTGCTATGCAACCACAAGATTGTCTGTGGTTGACATACAAGGTATGAGCCTGTATGTCTGAGCCTATGGCTTGCTGCAGTATGTAAACCTCTTTATATGAAGTCCAATGTATCAAGCAATTGACATAAACATTGATTGTGCTGCATGCTATCTGTCCTGTGTGTTGACACAGCAGTGCTTTTTGGTTTTTTTTCCCCCCGAACTCCTTACAGAAGGCACAAATAATATATCCACCCATTTTTCAGCATAGTAACCCAAGAAAGAGATCATCCACAACTAACCTGCTATGAATTTCCAAACAAAAAATATCAAGAATGATAATATTTACAAACAGTGACAAAAACCACAGTTGTTTATATGCAAGAAAAAGATTAAAACTGGACTGAAAAACCTCCAATGGTTTGTGCTGTTGGGTAAAGGTACATGTTTTCCCATGTGCATATTATGTATGGACACTGAGACAGTAAATTATAAGATTTGCTATAGAAGCACATGTATAAAAAATAATGTTTAGACATGATTGTTCCCATATGTGCTATTCTAAATGCAAGGAAGATTTTTTTTCCTCCCCTCAAATTCTGAAACTTGAAGTAGTAACCATTTGTTTTTTTCAGAAAGCACTCCATCTCTTGTTTTCACCTTTCCTCCTACACATTCCACTCAATGCACAAGAAATTGTTCACGTTCCACAAAAAGTACTGTAGAAGTAGAAAGCCAATGTTGCATATATCTTTAAATACTTAACAGCCACAGGGTTATACTTCAAATGTAAGTGTGGCTGGCTGAAAGTCAAGAAAGTTCCTTTATATGATACATTTTTGCCATTTGCAGGAAAACAGAGCAACTCAACATGACAAATGCAAATAAAGCAATGGACAGCAGTCAAGTCTTGCAAAACCTTGACAGAAAAAAGTGAACATGTTCCCTTAATCATTGTCAGATGACATGTATGACATATATGTCATCTGTTGTCTTACACGTATCTCTCAGAAGTAATGCTTTGTAGCCTTTTGGTGTGGAAATTTACATAGCCCAGCTTCAAAACACTGCGCATCTCACACGGCCACAAACCATGTCCTCTCAGGTGTCACATCCCATTGCCCTGACACTGTTTAGAAAGCTACACCCTGCTGTTTGTGAACATCCTACAAGGGATTACTTCATCTTTGTTTTCTCACACTGAAAAGTCAAGGCTGACTTCAAAACTGAAACAGCCAGTCTCTTTTCACTGAAAACTTGATCAGGTGTTCCTCCATTGCAGCAGTTCAGATTACATTTCTAACAAATACCACAAGCAACAAAATGCTTTCAGCTATTAAATCTCTTACATAACTGTTGAAAGTAACTCAAACCAGCTGAAGCAAAGTGCAAGATACATGGATAGTGTCACTGTTCTTGTTAAATTTTTACTGTGCTGTTGATAACTGATGACACCCACTGGAACATGACTCTATTATTTTTTAGACTCTGAAAAGTATCACAGTTTCAAGTGCTACATTAACTTCCGAGAGATTTCATTATGACACTCTAGCAAACCAGGAAAGACGATGGAAAGGTGTAAACCTCAACTTTTCCTGACATAGTCAGTCTAATAGGGAGCCAGAAATGCATTCACTTAAAATGAAAGGAAGGAAAAAAAAACAACACACCAAACCCTAACCTAGATCCATCCTGGGCTGCAATAATAATTGCCTTTATCTGCCATGCTACTCATATCAGCCACAGTGTAGAATAAATGTTCCAGTAAAGTGCTAAATGAGCAATATTGTCTGGAAATGGTTGTACCTGCCAGTCACTGTATTAGGAGGTTAATGAAGATGCATATCCAACCATTTAGTAACATTACTACAGAGAGGGATTGTTTTGTCCCAAGTAACTCAGTGCACTCTTGAGACAGAGCAAATGAACAATCCTTCCTTCCTCTTGCCTGTCCCCTGTCACTACCCAAGAAGAATATGCAAGTTAAAAACATGCAGAGGTTACTGCTACACAGCCATAAATGAAGCTAGGTGAGCGAAAATAAGTGCACACATCTGGTTATCAAATCCTCTGGACAAAGCTGAAAATGAGAAAAAGGTTGTTTGATAGGAAGAGAGGCACCTAGCCAGCAGAACAAGTCTCAGCAAGAACAGGAAGGAGGTATAGCTCTCTGACTCTGTGCTGTTGGAACTCATGGGCATGAGGTTCAGTGGGCTTCAACAAGAGAGAGGATGTACGAGAAAGAGAGAGGAGGGTGTGAAGGAAACCTGAATGGAACTCAGTCTTCCAGAGAAGGGGGTGGGGTGGGGAGACCGAATTGTCAAGCAAAGGAAATGCACAATTTGTTTTGTCCTCATGGACCCCATTCTCCTCATCCATCTATAAGAGACTCTTCAGACAGACAGCTACTGCTCCAGAAAGTTTAGTAATCAACTGTACATTTGTACAGGACCTCGCACACAACAAGTCCTTAGCCTCTGGATATTGCAGAAACTTTTTTTTTTTTTTTTTTTTTTACAAAATCAGTAATAGGAGGTGAGATAAAATCCCTGAAAACGGAAAGGAGGTGGTTAAACTACAACCAATATAAGCTGGACTTACTTTTACTTAAGTGCAACATCATTGATGTTTATACCACTGCTGCTAGATCAGTTTAAAGACTACAGCACAAATCTGACTTCAGGCTAAATTTACCTGACAAAAGTATTATCAAATATTCCTGTAAAGTGTAGTATAAGGGAACCAACACCATCAACAAGTTTGTACAAGGAGAAAGAATTAATCTATGAGTAATACTGCAGAAAGAATGAAAGGACAAATTCTGTTTTTCTCCAGGTGGAAAGTTACATATGCCACAGAAAATTACCTTTTTTTTTTTTTTTTTTTCTTTTCGTACTTCATTATTATTTTAAAGCAATATAGATAAATTGAAAAAGGAAAAAGTGTCTTAATCTTCTCTCCAAATACCATCTGTCACTGTGGCATGACCATTTTCCAGCTAGTTTGTCATTTTAAGACACCTAGAAGGCTCTGAATCATAAATAGAATCATAAAATGCTTTGGGCTGGAAGGGACCTCTAAAGGTCATCTATTCCTACCCCCCTGCAGTAAGCAGGGACATCCTCAACTAGATCATGTTACTCAGAACTTTGTCGAGCCTCATCTTGAATGTCTCCAGGGATGCGGCCTCAACTACCTCCCTGGGTAGCCTATTCCAGTGTTCCACCACCCTCATGGTAAAGAACTTGTTTCTAACATCCAATCTAAATCTACTCTTCTATAGTTTAAAACCATTGCCCCTCGTTCTGTCACTACAGGCCTTTGTAAACAGTCCTTTACCTGCCTTCTTGTAGGCCCTTTTCAAGTACTATTAGGTCTCCCTGGGGCCTTCTCTTCTCCAAGTTGAACAACCCCACCTCCCTCAGCCTGTCTTTGTAGGAGAGGTGCTCCAACCCTCTGATCATTTTCGTGGCCCTCCGCTGGACCCACTCCATCAGGTCCATGTCCCTCCTGTACAGAGGGCTCGAGAGCTGGATGCAGCACTCCAGGTGAGGTCTCACCAGAGCAGAGTGGCAGAATCACCAATCTTGATGTGCTGGCCACACTTCTTTTGATGCAGCTCAGGATGCAACTGCCCTTCTGGGCTGCAAGCGCACACTGTCTGCCCATGACCAGCTTCTCTTCCACCAGCACCCTCAAGTCCTTTACAGCAAGGCTGATTTCTATCACCTCATCCCCTAGCCTGTATTGATAGTGAGGATTGATCCGGCCCAGATGTAGTTGGGATGTTAAAATATTACTGTTCGGGTTTCACGCGTGTATTTTTTAGAACTGAACATAAAACTTGGACCCATGAGCCCTCATTTGTATCCACAGTTTCCCCTCTTCCTCCATCATTCATTCTGTGTTGGAAAGGGCTTAACAGACTTTGTTTTTTCATAACGCAAGAAATCCACATTCTGAAAACATTCTGGTTTATATCCAAAGTAGATTCCAAATTGATCAGTTGTTTTCAGCAAATCCTATATATTTTTAAAAAAACCCAAACAAAACCCAAAACAAACAACAAAACGCAGAAAAATCAAGCAGAAAACCAAGTATACATAAGCGCACATGGATAAACCAACCCTAGCTGATATTTACATTGCTGTCATACTCTTCATGTATTGTTCTTTTTTGATTCTTTTTATGCATCACTTTGTCCTTCTTTTTTACAACACTTTCCAAATAAGAACTATAAAAATAGCCTGTTGCAGTCTTCCAATATTGATGTCCTTCTAGGAAGAGATCCTATTTAATTTCTTCATTCTCTGTGTTGCTATTATTTGGCTTCAAGTCATAGATTCCAATGTAAGGTTACTGAATACATTTCAGTTTATTTATTTAGTTTCTGAAACTATAAACCATTCATGGCAGAATATTTTAAGAACTGTAACTTCCCCCTCATAAGACCACCATCCACCAGTGTATTCATTAAAGACCAGTCTCCCTATTGATAATAATTTTTTCATCTTCCAGTAAGAACGTACCTATGTCATTGACACAGCCTCACACATCATACTGGGCAGGCAGTACAACAACTGAGCATACTAAAAAATGTTCTGAAATCAAAAGTACTCTACAGCAAATACTTCTAAAATTGTGTAGCCATCCAACATATTAGGTTTTGCTTTAGGATGCCTGAGCAACAACAGGTGGGCATCTAAGCATTCAAATTTTTCTCTTCTCAGTGCTGAAATGGAAATTAAACTGACTGCTTCATTCCAATGAAATACATAGGTTGGTATCAACTAATTGGAACTCTAACTGACACCAGTTCAGGCTTCACTAACACATGCCAGTTCAACACCAGAGACCGAAACTCCTTCAGAAAGAATAAACACAACCTCTCTCTCGTTCAGTTTTCAACTATTGACCATGCTTCTGTATCTTATTTTAAAATGATAATATAATAGAAAACAAAGTAAGGTTCCCCCTAACTTCCTTTTCCTCTAATGGAGTTGTTTATGCTCTGTGATCAGTGTCGTACCACAAAAGATTAGTGACATTTCTGTGCACCCTTGAGCATCTCTACTTCATAGGAGCTAGGATTTGTCACACTTATTAGCATTTTTACTAGGCTTGTAGTACTTAGCTATAGCTGATGGAAAACTTTTCTTTCAGAGTGAGCATGAAATACATAATACACTCCTTAATTTGTATTTGTAACAAAACTCTGCTCATTGTCAGTCTGATTCATGGAGAAGATGTTTCCTATTCATTTCCTGTACATAGCTAAGTTGTGAGACAAACATTGGTCTTTTTGTTGATAATTCATGGTTTTGTCTTTAAGATAATAGTACACAGATCAACCTATATGAAACAAAATATAATTATCCATTGTGTACAAAAATATATATTGTGTCTACTTAAATTTTTTTGAGAAAAATTTGCAGGCCTGTATCTGTTGCTTTACTTCTGTCATCCAAGACACTTGCCATATATTTGGAGACAATTATGAGGGTTAGCATAGTTTGAACTCTGACGTTCTGAACATGAAGCTTAGGTTGCTCAGAGAGCTCTTTGCCTCTTTTTAACCACAGGGAACAGCAAAGAAGTTTCAGCTATTTTTTGACAGAATACAGGTCTGAGACAAGACATCTGCAAAAATCCTTTAACCTCCTTCTCTACCCCCAACCCTAAGGAGAAGTAAAATAAACAGTTGAAAAGGCACTGCTTCCAACCACCAAAGCAATATTCAGAGGTATTTTCAGGAGACTTGTATGTCTTATATGTGTATATCTGATCCAAAAAATTGAAGACACCTTTAATACCTAAATATTCAGGTACAAACTTTCCAGACTGTCACAGCATCTTCTTAATTCCTATTCCCTGTCCAACCTGATGGAAGAAATATGCATACGATCTCCAGTCTTATACCTGCTGTTGGTCTTGGAGTGATTGCTCTCTGTACCTAAACACAAGGCACCAAGAACCATAATTGTGTCTGTCTTCTTTCTTTTCACTATTTTAAGGTATAGTAGACTACTCAAATCCAAACCCCAAAGCTTTTAAACAGGAAGCTTTAATCAAATTATTTTAGTTGACTGATTATCCAAAAAAGGACAATATTAATTTTCAACGATGTGACATTTTGTAATTAATCCATAGTATTTTATATGCATAATCCAGGTATGTTCAAAGACATCAGCCTCCTTCAGTGTCATAATATTAAGAAAAATAACTACTATAAAAAAACCCAAAAAACACAAAAAACCCGCAAAACAGGTCTGGGTGAGAAAAGGAGGCTATCTTTAAAACAGAAAACCCCATAGATTTTATTTTCCATCAGAAATTTTAGGAGGTGGATTTTCCTTCATTTGAAATCCTGATCACAGTTCTCTAAAGGAAAACATACATGTACAGTCACAAATTAAGTAAGTTTACTATTCAGCTGTGTAAGTCATGCACCAGAGGCTCCTGGATATTGGGTGTTCCTAGTTTGAAACTAAATTATCTGTAACAAGTGAAACTTCACAAGAACTCAAATAAAAAACTGTGGAGGGTGCCAATATATAGGTGGTATGCAAGTTGTTCCACAGAACACAACCCAAAATGCTTTCTCTTCTTCTCCTCAATATTTTTCACTGGAACAGGAGATGGTGCTTTTAAAACATAACAAAGAGGTTCAAATAGGATACAAAGTAGGATAACTTTTGTCCCAGCATCACACCTGTAGTACATACCAGAGTAGGTTGCAGGGAGGGAAAACAAAGAGAAATGTTTATGTGGTTTTTGGCTTTCTCCAAGAATTATGGGGCAGACAAGGAATCTACTTAACAAGACAACTTTGCTTTCTATCAAATTCAAAAAGCAAAGCCAAGAAACACAAATCCATCTGATTATAGATATCAGACAGCCAAATGGTTAGTTGAATGAAATAAAGTCAGATTTTGTGGCTTGTACCTACCATGGATCCCTTCTTTGTTCTGAATAATAACAAGGACAGAGAGAAGCACACTGGAAATTAATGAGTGGATTTGATAAATGAGCAAACCACTTTTCCATACACCATATATTAGGAACATGCTTAAACTCTTACGAAGTTAAAGCTTCAAAATAAGCACAAAGTTTTGCTGATTTGTGAAAGGAGTGAACAGCGCTGAGGTTTGTGAAAGTCAAAACATAGATGAAGAAGTCTATATCACTCATTACTGCAGATTTTCCTAGTAACAATGCCTTAAAATACCTTTTTTTTTTTTTTCCCTAAAACAAATACAAATGAGCATGAGCAAGCTTGCTGTCTTTGAAAAAAAGACAAAGAAATAGATTACCACTTAAATTTCCCAGTTCAATATCCAGAATAGCAAGGCGCTTTGTTTGTAGGTTGTTCTTATTCTTTTTTTTTTTCCTTTTTTTTTTTTTTTTCTTCCTCCTTTTCTTAAACATTGAAAGGAAAAGACATCCTGGCTTAAACCAACGTAAATTCAAAAGCGAAGATGTGATTCTTTTCTCTTTTGACTGTGGGACACAAATGATAAAGTTAAATGGCATGCTTAGAGTAAGCTTAAGTAATAACCTGTCAAAGTTCAGGAAATAAATTAACTTCAATAATGATAGGTGGAGGCACTTGGATTGAGGACATAGACACAACTATCTTCAGTTGGAAGTTAGCATTTAAATTTGGAACAGAGGTTCCTGATCAGAATAGCAGTTAAAAAGCAACAAATACAAAATACTTTCCTTTTGTTTGAACAACACTACTTCTGTAGTTCATCTTCTTAAGTTAAAGTCACATGGACAAGAAAATCAATCATGATAAAGGTCTTTTCTGGGCTAAAGTCAACAGCAACCATGATTTATTTTTTTTTTGTGTCCAGTCTTTCAGCACTAGCCTTTATATGACGAAGAAAGGGATGCTCATATTGCCAAGCAATGGTCAGGCAAAAAGGGAGATATTACAGACATATGAGAAAATTGACATTTAAAGTAAGGGTAGGGTTTTTTTATTCATCCTGTTCAGCATTACTCATGAGGAACCTGAACAATCTACCTCCCAATCTTTTACAACAAAACCAAAATGTAGACATAGTAAAATATTTATGAAGCTATTTATAGTCCCTACTAACCCAGTCAAGACTGAGGACAGTGAGGAATACATCTGGCCACTCCTCTTGCCAAAATTAGTTTTACAGCTGGCAATTCTAAAAGGCCATGTCATTATATCAGTTAGTTGCCCAAGCTATAAAATCTAACATGTTGTGAATCCAGATTCCAGAAGATGACAGATAAACCAGACTATAAATTTCCTATGCTTACATAATTTTGAGTATTCATTTTTCAAATGTACTGAGAAGATGCTCTTGTATAAATCACAGTTCATTTAAGAGAATGTATAAATTCTCATCAGGTCAAGCATTTTTGATGGAGTGGTTTGTGACCAATATTGTAAACTTGAAGACCCCAGGACAGCTGCAAGTGTTTGTAGAATATAATTTCACATTCTAATTTACCATCAATGTCTTAAATGATAGTTTAAACATTAACTCAATAATAGAAAATCATCCTGACTGACAAAGTCATTCACTGATCTCCACTAGGCAAGAAGGCTGGAGAATGAGACTGCTTCTCCAGCTCCCTTTCTACCTCTCTGCCTAGTTGGATAATACAATACAGAGCATGCTTTCAGGACACAATAATTTTGTGGAAGGGTTTCCCCACAACTCCTTACTACTTCAGATTCCACATTAGGCTCTACCACTGGTCTAAGTTTTGAAGAATCTCTCCATAGAGGACTACATATATAGTTTACGTACCTAGGCGCACACACACAAAAATATATATATATATATCTCAAAAAACAACTTTAGTCTCTACTAGATAACATTTCTAAACCTCACTGCTACTTATCTTGGTATATAAATACAACAATAAAATGATTAGTGAGTGATGGGCAACACTGACAACCTCCAGCCCACCAGATGCCACTCTTCTAGAGACCCAGTGGAAACTAGGTAGAAATTTTTTTGCAAACCATGAAACTACAGAGAGCTGTCACACTGGAAAGCAAGACTGGAGAATATGGTTTCTTCTGCAAGGACACAAACAATGGCTTGCTGTGATGAATCTCTGAGGCATGGTTAAATACTTGCTTCCTGAGCTCTGCAGAGATCCTCCTCTCACCTGAGCTGTAGGCTGCCTGCCCACTTAACCCTGCAACTCAGAAGTTTCCTCCAGCTAAGCACACCCAGGCACTGCCTGTGCAGCAGTCATCTCCCTCTTTAGAGGCTTTCACCTCACCTAGTGTGCAGGAGCCCAGCCCTCCTCCCTGCTGCTCAGGTGCACCTCTTTTTAAGAAACATAGCATAGAATATATGTGCATTTAATTTTAAGCAAATAGAACAGTTATATCATCTATCACAATTTGAAGAACAGTTTCCAAAGACATGGTTCACTGTCAAACCGGAGGGTTGTATCATCCAAGGTCTTGGCAAAAATCTGGTAAGTTTTAAATATTTTCATTAACGACTTGGATAGCAAATACATTATAACATTCATGGGTATCACTGAGCTGGGAGGGGGTTGCAGGCACCCTCGAGAGCAGGATTAGATTTTGTACTAATTTCAGGAACTGTAGAAGTGTTACAATGCCAACAGATTTCAATTCAATGAAGGTAAAATTCAAATATTTAAATTCCAAAAAGTGAAAATATAAAATGGGAGCTACTTGGCTAAGCAGCTGTAATTGAAGCAGAGTTGAGGAGTTATAATAGCCCAAACTGAACAGAAGCCAAAAACATAATGCTGTTGCAAAACTGGTAAATGTCAATCTGAAAAATACTTCGTAAAGTGTCACACAAAAGACGTGGGAGGTAAGTTTTCCACTCTCCTGGTAAAGGGGAGACTCAACTAGAATATTCAGTTGGGTCAATTCTCCTTGAGAAAGGCAGAGAAACTGCAGACAATGCTGAGGAAAACCTTGAGACTGGCAAGATGTTTCACAATTATGATCTGGGAAGTAAGGTTAAGGGAGCTGCATTTGTATAGTAAAAAGAAGAGACTAAAGCAGGACAAAGGGCATAAAACAGACTTCCAATATGTAGGACTTGTTATAAAGCACACAACAAATAATTTCTCTTTATAACTACCAAGAGATAGGATAAGAACTTATTCAATTATTTTTCAATAAGAGAGATTTCAATGAATTATCATTACAGAATTTTCTCACTCTAAACGTACAGGCAAAGAGAGATCCTGAGTCACTGCTTTTGATAGAAAGGGAAACACTCAGAAGGAAAAAGAATATATACCAATGCTAGCAGTACAAGCTCACATACTTAAACATATGAAGACTGATAGCACTGGAGTCACTTCACAGATTTTCAAATAAAGAAAAGTTTCACAAACCTAGTTTTCCCGGGAAAACTGTTTCAGAAAGGTTTCAGTGAGGAATCTGCTGGAATGGAGTCAGCCTGATTGCAAATACTCTGACATGAAAAATAAACGCTTTTTTTCCTGACAGAATTGGTAACTTTTGAGAACAAAATACTGTGCTTGTTGCTGTGACGGGAGTGGGGGAAGGTCAACATCAAAGAACAGCAAAGAAAAATACTGCATCAAAAATCTTGATCTTCAGAGATCCCTTCAGTACAGTATTTATAAAACAAAAACAGCTAACAAAACACAATTATACAATAGCCTTGGAAAAAAAAGCTGTCATTCTGCCAAGTGACACATGAGATCCTTTTGGTAACAGGATAAATTGGTGACACATACAGTTTAATAGTTCAAGAACAACTGCATATTTCTTTTTAAAGGTATAATACAGTGAAATTACATTACATAGTGAAATAGATATTTTCTACTCTTAAAAGGAAATTTTAATTGTTCCCAAGTAACTGCCTGTCCATACCTGTACACTCACCACTACCCATTTTCCCTCCTGAAAAAAAAATAAGGAAAAAAAAAATAAATTAAAATGAGGGAGAAAACACATTGTGAAAGTGCTTGTTACCAAGCCTATATTTTATAAAACAGAAATAAATAAATACAGATATAAATGCTTTATAAAACATAAATAGATGCTTTTCCTCAAAAGTAGAGGCTATATTGTCAGAAAGAGAATACAAGTTTAGGTTGGTTTGGGTTTGCTTTTTTTCCAGGAATATTGTGGAGGTTCAGGATCACAGATGGAAGAGTGGTTCTTGGAATGTGGCTGTGATTTTAGCTGGAGACAGATGGTGAGAGGAAAATGAACATGCTAGAAAAGGGAATGGTGGTAGATCTCCCCTGTGTTCACCTAGGATGAGTCCTCCACTGTTGCTGCTGGTACGTGTCATCACTGACACTGCTATTGACAGTGTCCAAGAAAACTAAATTCTGGATTCTCTCTTGTAGATCCCATTCTCTACTTAGATACATTATTATTTCCTATTATTATTTCCTATACAATTAATAATTACCTTCCACCGTGGGGAAAAAAAACACAAAAAATCATGGTGAGTAGGACTTTTCTTTTTTAAATTCCATTTTTAACAGGGGATTGCATACCCCTATGCATCATGCATAGACCTAGAAAAAGTAAGTCAAAATTTTTTTACTTAAAAGCACTTAATGGAAAATAAAACTGAGTTTTCAACTACAAATGAGGATCTCAAGCACGAGGAAGGCACAGATCAAAGGATATTTACATGTTCTGATAAAATTTCTAGCCCATGGTGGCTACAAGTGCCACTACCTGAAAAATCTACAATTGTACATCATTTCTAAAGGAACTGAAAGGCCTTTCCATCTGTAAAAATACGGCTGATACGCACATTTCCTCTAGAAGCATCAATAACGTTGAAAATGCAGAAAAAGCATCTGCGAATGGTGTTTTCAGTTGTTTTGGGTTGAGAAGGGGGGAGGCTGGGGGAGTGAGGGCCTAGGGGTTTGTGGTTTATTATTCTTAATTCCTGGTCCTACAGTCAATTTAAAGTTATACCAGAGCCAACAACTAGAATTCCTTACAAGATCTGCCTGTCTATTCTATGTAAAAATAAACTATTTTAATGATGCCATACATCTGGCAAGTTTTAGTGACACTATGAGCACCAGTATAAAGCTCTATAAAGCCAGTATTTACTAGATAAATAAATGACCTGGGAACAGGCCTGGAGATGGACACTGGCAGATTTTTAATGCCCAAAATCTAGGTTTGAATGGAAATGAAATATTTTAATGACTTCACTCTGATTTCCTGAATCCATGGACAAATCATTCTGAACTTCTCTGAGTGCAAAGCATTTACAGAGGAAGTTGCTGGGGAGGGGGGATTTTTGTTTTGTTGGATTCTGTTTGGGGTTTTTCCCCTTCCAAAAGTGTCCATAAACAAATTTTGTTTCACATTTTCCAAAAGACCTTGCAATCTAAAACTAACTACAGTTAAACAAACCACCATCTAAACAAAAGCCCTGTAAAATACCTTCAAGAAACATAAGTTAAATTATAACCATTCCATTTTAATAATCCACAGAAACTACTAGAAAAAAAATAATCCATTTATTGATTTAAAAGATGCCACCATTATGATCTGGTTAATGCAACAGTGTCTTTGTAAGCTGTTCACGTAAGACCTCTGGTTAAAAGGCAGCCAGTGATGGATGAAACAGGTCTAATTACATATCTCTTTGTAGGTTTGTCAAATGCATAAATATTACAGAAATAAAATAGCTATGTGATAAATTATAGTAAATTACTATAATAAAAAAGTTTACTTTTGTTTTAGTTAATCAGCAAATTAATTGTGTTTGTTGCCCGTTTAAAATGTATAATTAGTACTACATCTGTGTCATTTAAATCAGCTAAGCAATTCTCATTGTGTGATTACTGGAGGAATCTGAAGTGTACTTAATGTATTAATGATTCACAATGGGGAAAAATTCTCATTAGTGGAAAGTTTTGCATAGTCAATAACCATGAAAATTAGTAAATAAATAAATAAGTTCTCCACTAACCTATAAATTCCATGTAGGCAAATGCATACTTGGTATATGGGTAAACCTCTCAACAAAGTATATTAAATACACATCAAGGGTAGGTATTTGCATAAGCTATACAACACTAACCTTTTTGAACATCTAATGAAAAAAATAGAAAATTGAAATAGAAAACATTAACAGCTTAGCAATTATTTACTAGCCAGAATCCAACAGTTTTACCCATTCTTGCTACCAAAATCACTCACGCATTCCAGTCTGGTTGAACATCATAAAAAATACCAAAATTTCAAGGCATTCAAATTGTTCCTAATATTCTGATAAGTAAAACAGAAAAAAAAAACCAAGAAGTAAAGTGCTGAAATACTGAGATAGCCCTACCAGCAAATTTCAGCAAGAATATGGCTGGGACAAAACTGCTCACTAAGAGATGCAAAGTAATGACCACAGACTACCTTATATTTATTACATAAGCCAGCATCGCTTCCTTGTCCCTGTGCAAAACAGGTAAATTCATGCAAGTGGTAATGAGTATCTGTTTTCATCTGGCCTGCAAAGATAGGTCAGAAGACAGACCACACTGATAGCTGAAGACCTGAGATGGTTTAAAGCTTATGAGAGTATGGGCCTTAGTGTCATCAATATACCATTGATGTGCACCATGTAAGAAATTGTAACATTGAAGGAATGAATCAACTTACCCAGCTATTTTTAGCTGCTACACTGTAAACCTGGTCCCAAGTACTTTTCCTCATTAGTTATGCAAAGTGCTTTTTGGGAGGTTAAAATGCAGGAATGAGGGAAAAGGCAACCAAATGGAGGTATTAGTTTCTGTAGCTAAAACAAAATTCATGTTCAAGTCACTTAGGCATTTGGGTTTGTGACATTTGAACTCAGACCAGCTGTAAGACTAAGATCTATGAGGAAAAACTTTAATCAACCTGCTCTTCATGTAGCATATTGGGGTTTTTTTTCTGAAAAAACAAGAGTCCCGCTAAACTGGAAAATATTTCATAGAATTTCTGGCTTTGAGCAATCACTACCTTGATATTTAAATACATGTATCTTCAGCAAGCCAAGGCAATAATTTCAGTAAAACCTACTTGTCTAACTAGCCAAAAAATGTAGGAGTTTGGCTTTTAAAAACTGGAAAAAAAAATAAATTTAAATTTAATCTTATGGAAATAAACCTTACAAAAAAAGTTCAGGTTTTTCTTTTTTTTTTTTTTCCAAAATTTCTTAATCTAGTAGCAGAGATTAAAACAATGACTGTATGAGTGAATTAAAAAAACCCCAAAACACAACATCAACACTGCATTTAACTAATAATCTTAATTTACTGAAGGTCAGAAGTCTGTCTAAGCTTTTTTCTCCCAAACTGTTCTTGGTAAATACTAAAGTTTTTCCTTTTCTTCACAGATTCATTCATGGAACTGAAATGAAAGTGAGGAATTAAATTATTGTACACACATGAAAAAAGCAACTTATTCCACTTTGTGACTAAAACCACTACAAATTATGTCCTTAATTCTCTAATTCACATCATAAAAATACCAGAGATTAAAGCAAATGTCTGTGGAATGGATTGCATTGCTAGAGCCTAGAAATATGTTGCAAAAATAAAACCAGAACCAGTCTATTCTTTCAGGTTAGAAAGAGAACTGTAATATTCTTCCACTTCCCTCCGAAACGGAGGGCAGAAATTTCCACAGAAATTGGAACATTTTTTTTCACTTCATGCCCATTTCAATGCCCAGGCACCAAGTTAAGCAGGGATGTTCTGACCAAGGCAAGGGATTTGGGGTGAAACTCTCATATATCACTTCAGAAGCATGAAGGTTTCCATGTAAAGCAGAACAAGAAATACCAGAGTCCCCATGTGAAAGTCATCAGGACCATCTCTGGAGGAATATGAGGCCTGGCTGCTTTGTTTAAGACACTGTTTCAGTGCATATGCATACTATAAACTGATGTCTACGTTGATTAGAAGGAATAAAACGAAAAAATTTTGAAGCTTCTCAGCTCTGCTATATACAACAAAAATAAAATAAAATAAATAAACAAATGAAGCTACCATTGAGACATTTAATTGTAAAAATATGCTAACAGTACAAAGTCTGTATTTTGAAAGAGCCCACACTTCCCCCTGGAATAGAATGCAATTCCTATAAGGAATTGAGTGTAATGCTTTTCTTAAGGGCCTTTTGAGTGGATTATTTATTGCTGTTTCCTGTTCAAGTTTTTATGGGCAAGTTGAGTACCAGTGTTGTTCTCCTCTGTCTGCCAAGAATGATAAAAGCTGGACTACAGTTTGACAACAGGACCATATCTAATTATTAAAGCAAGCAGTGCATGGAATTGCAGAGGGTTCTCCCCACCAATTCACCCTTGATTTTACTAATTTAATAGACAACATCTTCATGGAACAGTATACAGCAGGGCCGACAGTAATGTTTATTTATAAGGCTTTCTTTTCAAATTTTCTTTTTCTTTTTGTTTTCAAAAAGTAAATAAATAAAACCAGAATGTATTCTTGCTTCTTCCAATTTAAGCATATAGCAGCAATGGGGACTAAAGTTCTCTTTCACAGCCATGAGCTTGTTGCAGTCATGCTGCTATACTTGAAGCCCCCATGCTGTGCTGTCAGTGACCTCAGTGGTGACCTGAAGTAATGGTTATATTTCCGGGGTTTTTTTTATACTGATTTGTTGGGGTTTTTTTCCCCTTCAGAGGCAACAAGTAATTCAGCTTTTGTATTCTAGGCATTAGTTGTGCACTTCTAGTACTGAACAGAGAACAACCATCATACCAGTGGGCATTTGTTGTATCTTCTTCAACCGTCAGATTTTCAACACAAGTTCATTTGAACACGTACACAACATGTGTACAACACATGATTTACTTAAGGTGTTTGTTAATGGCAGCAGGGGTAAATTTATTTTCCTTGAGCTCTGCAGTGAAGTAGATCATTTGATTCCCATTGTAACCAGTCCCACAATTTGGAGACTTTTGAAGAGGTTCTCTCATTAAGTAAGAGCTTTCTTGGAAGAACATCAGCTATTGCTGACAACAGTTAGTCCCAAATTGTATAATGAAAACTGTCATACACATTCATAGTGAATACAAAGAAACAAGAAATTAATACAAATAAAGCAGAAACCAGAGCAAAATTTAACAAAACTTTTGAGTCTTAAAGCTTTGTTAGGATTGGGGTTCTTTTCACTTCTGGGTTTTTCATCTCTCTGTGCTTATTTTGGAACTTTAGAAGAAAAGTAAGCTAGAAAAGTATATGGTGTAAAGCATCCAATGCTTCAAGGAGGATGAAAGCAAGCAGAGCTGCTGCAGATGTGCATGTTAATGAAGATTTAATTGGGAGACAGGTGCACATAAATAAGAAGCATATGGAGTGGGGCAACAGTAAATACAACAGGACAAAGCTCAACACAGATTTAAAACACAACAAAATTTAATCTCTTTACTACTTGTAAGATTTCCCACAAAAATATTCAAGATTTAGGATGCAGTTTGTATTTGTTGTCCAAACCATGATCTGAGAACAGCAATCAACACTATATTTTTGTAATCATAATGGTGACACAAGTTTTTTGTTATTAAATATTTGAGGTATCAAACTAATTAAACTGGAAAGTTGGCTGAAAATATGAAGACACTACTGTTTCATGTATTCACTACCATACTTCAGAAACAGAAAAACCTGTCTTTAGAAATACTAAATAGTGGGTGCTATTTGGACACCAGAGGTCAAAAAGGTGAGCACTTCACGGATGTGAAATATAAAAGGTCATGTTCAAAATTATATATAAGAGATCTGGGCAAAAAGGAGAACAGCAGAGGAGCTGTGCCTGTTCCCTTGATGCTCTGTGCCATTTTCAATTTAAATTTCAAACAACAAGCTCCTACTACTAAGAATGTAAAGTTTCTTACCTCTCTGCATAGGAATCAGAAAAAGTGAAGTAAGTCTGGCGAAAAAAAAAA
This sequence comes from Actenoides lindsayi, assembly GCA_025331215.1. Classification (NCBI taxonomy): domain Eukaryota; kingdom Metazoa; phylum Chordata; class Aves; order Coraciiformes; family Alcedinidae; genus Actenoides; species Actenoides lindsayi. The sequence continues at coordinate 54,634 of WTSP01014075.1, forward strand.
AGTTATATATGCAATATAAATCAAGTATTAATGATATCTTTGCATTTAAACTGAAAGTCAAATAGTGCGGAGTTACTACTTGGCAATAACTATAATAACTAACTATAGTTAGTGTAGGCCTTTTCCTCAGGACAGCACTACCCTGGAAAACAGGTACTTTAGGTACTATGCAAATAAGTGGATTTTTTCTTCCAGAAGGAAGTAGCAGACTTCAAAAAATATTTTTGTGCTTTATCTTGTAAATATATTCTCTATTAATAGTGTTAACTTTGTTTTGACCAGGAAGGAAGATAGATGCTTTGACTTTATCATAGACTCATAGAATGGTAGAGGTTGGAAGGGAACTCTGAAGATCATTGAGTCCAACCCCCCTGCCAGGGCAGGATCACCTAGGGCAGGCCACACAGGAACAGATCCAGGCAGGTTTTGAAAGTCTTCAGAGAAGGACACTCCACAACCTCTTTGGGCAGTCTGTTTCAGGGCTCTGTCACTCTCACAATGAAGAAGTTTTTCCTCATGTTGAGGTGGAACTTCCTGTGTTCCAATTTGTGACCATTACCTCTCAGCCTATCACAGGGCACCACTGAAAAGAGACTGTCCCCTTCTGTTTGACACCCACCCTTCAGACATTTGTAAACATTAATAAGAGCCTCTGTCAGTCTTCTTTTTTTCCAGACTAAACAGCCCCAGGGCTCTCAGCCTTTCCTCATAAGAGAGGTGTTCCAGTCCCTTAATCACCCTCGTAGCTCTCTATTGGACTCTCTCTAGTATTTCCCTGTCTCTTCAACTAGGGAGACCAGAACTGAATACACTACTCCAGATGTGGGCTCACTAGAGAACAGCAGAGGGGGAGAAGAACCTCCCCCAACCTGCTGGACCTTATCCTTTTTACAAATTCTAAACAATAAGCTAGAATGAGCTGTTTTCTACCTACAAGCATAAAAGGATCAAACTTCTACCCCACCCTGTTCCCCATCCCAAACAACAACAACAAAAAACCTTTTGCAGTATTTTTGACAAAGTAGATATCATAGATGTACTAAGACTCAAGAAAAGAGGAGAGTTGGCAAAGTTAAAATGGATATCCTTCCTCCTCCCTGGTCTTCTAAGTGCTGCAGAGATGTACGTAATATCAGTAACAATGGAAAATGTTTTAACTGGAGTATTATAATAGAGCAAGACCTTCAAATGGTGAAGCTTGGATGACAGCTTTATAGTTAGACAGAAGGCTATGCATAGCAGAAGGCAGCTAGTCAGGAAAAATAAATGTGAGGAGGACTCAAGTATCAGCACCCAATTTGATACAGTATGCATCAGTGATGCATTACTCCAGCCGGGTCTGGGGCAAGACGAGAGACATTGCATAAGACCATTTGGAAGTCTGCCATTTATGGGAAAGATGAGTTAAAAGTTGGGTCAGTGACAGAAAACGGCTACCAAGGGAAGCAGTGGAGTTGTGGAACTGTCTTCTGGGAGTCTTCTGCAGGATTGCAGCTTGCTTAAGCCCAACAAAACCTGAGAGTGCTTTGTATTCCTACACTGGGTGCAAACACCAGGCAGACATACAAGAACTAGAAAGGGACTGGGCTAAAAATTCTAGGTATGTCTCAGGTAGAACTTTTTATAAAACCCAAGTAACCCAAGTGCTGCTGTACTAGCAATACCTCTTCTCTTAAAAATGCCTCTTAAATAAAGCCTGATATGTACCTCTGCTCCTTTTAAAATGGTTGATTAGTGAAGACAAGCCTGAATGTCAAGCACCCAGACAGTTCTCATGTCAGAAGGACTTTGATCTTAATGGGCTCAACATCCCTGAGTTTGAGAGAAATAACAACCCTTCTTTACCCAATAATTTTATCTCATGGCCAATGTATCAATAGAATTCTCTCAGGATTCCTGTGAAAGTATGTATGTATTCATCATCTAGTTAGGCAGACTTTTTAAATTATAACTATGAGGAAAGAGACCTCCTTTTTGGTAAGAAAACCTAACCTCCTAAAATACAAAGTGGCCTCATTATTTGTAAACTATCCTCGCCTACTATGATAAATTATGGACCGTATAATGCAAGAGTATCACATTATTTAATCTGCAGTCATCTCGGTCCAGGACTGCTTGATTTCATAGTATCCTTGTTTCCAATAAAAAAGATAAAACATCTATGTAGCTATGAAATAATTCCTAAACCAGGAAAGATAAAGCATAATATTTAATTTTATTTTGCCACAATAAGCAGATCAAAACAGACCAACTGAGCTACCTCATATGTCTCACTGAACTTTCTGATTCATTCCCTATGAGCATTCAAAGTGGTTTTTCCAGTCTAACTATTAATGTCACTGCAATATGAACTTTCACCGCTTCCCCTTGGAAAGTACGCCATGGTCTGATAAAACCTTTATTGTCAACATAATTTAGAACAGACATCAGGAAAAGTGGATTTTATTTCATTTTCATCTTATTGCACCTCACCCTCAGTTATTTATCTTCCTCCACAATGTTTTATATACTCAGAGATGGCGAACATCATCTCCTTCCTTTAGGTAACCAAGTTGCATTTTGGAGCCTAAATTTTACATGCATTTTGTAGATGGTTCCTGCCACAAGTGGAGTAAGCCATTCTGTAGCTAGTCTAAGGGGAAATAAACAACATACTGCTACAGCTCTTCTTGAAGACAGGTGCTGAAGTGTCTCTGAATACAACAAAGACATGAGTGTGCCAGGAGCTTATGCCCACTGAAAGCTTGGTTGCAAAAGTTGAGTCATGCACACCTAAAGAGAGGATGACACACACTGTTGCAAAAGAACTTTGTGTACATATGTGTAAATTGCTGACGTACCACTAATTGGTTTGCCCGTAAGAACATGAAGCCTGAACGTTGCAATTTTGTAATCACAAGGCAGCACGTAGTATACTACAGATAACTTCTTGTGTGTAGTGTGTGTGCATGAGCACATGTGGGCATAAATTTGAGATCTTAATACCAAGTAAGCCCGAAAATAGAAACATATACTCTGGTTTCAGCCACCAGTGGACTGCACAAAATAAATGAAGTGAGTTGTTCTGTGAACTGCCTGTGTACAGCTCCCAGCAAATCCACAGCGTTAGGTGAGAGTGCCAGCACATGAGGCTACACATACCTTGTGGTTCTGCACTACAGAATCTGCCACAAAATCCACCCCAATCAGAAATCTATGTTCTGGAGTCTAGAAGATTAAAAACATGTAGGGTGTTTCCAAGCTCTTTTAAATCACCATGAAAGCCTAGGTAGTCCTTATCCCCTGAGCAGCACAGTGTATTGTGTTGATATGTTGCAGAATAACCATGCAAATAAAAATTGATCAAGTAATTGGTATGGCTGAAAAAAAACCCCAAACAACCAAACAAAATAAACCCGTTCCAAACAAACAAGAAAAAAAACAACAACCAAACCAAAAACCAACCAAAAAAACCCCAACAAAACAAAGAAACCAACATATTTCCAACTTGCATAGGGTTACTTTTACTTTTTCAGACAGGTCTGTTCTTTTATATAAGATAATACACAGCAGCTACAATGACAAAGCAGAAACGAGTGGCCGAAGCAAAGGCTGCCTGAGTACTGCTGCTGTGTACGTGTAGCACAGTCTTAGATAAAAATATGTGCATGCACATGTATATATGTATGTCTGTGTGTAGGTGTGTGTGTGTTCTATACATACATGTGTATTTACATTTATGTATGTGTACACTTACATAAACGCACTGGATATAAAGAATTAAAACAACTCTAAATTGATGTCCCAGGCCCCTTAGTTCTAACATATGCAGTGTAACAGATCTTTACCTCTATAGCAGTGTTAATTCTTCAGGGCCATCTCCTTCCCACTGTTTTCCCTCTATTCTCAACCTTCACAGTTTCTCAAGAAACCTGACACATTTGTCATCGAGCTTTACAAAGCTGCTGATGAAATCCAAGGGAAATAAAAATAATACAATGCTTTATCTACATATTAAAAAGTAAAACAAACAAAACCCACCCAAACGTTTTGTCTGTGATAATAAGGAAAGTGTTGGAAGGTTCCTATTCAGGTCAACACGTTGACAAAATATCTGACAATGTCATCCTGACCTCTACTGGAAGCTCTTAGTATTTGCAGGTTGAAATCGTGGAACACGATTAAACGCAGAGCAACACATCATTTAGAGGTGTAGGGAGTATTTCCCAGCATCTTTTCAACACTAATTATGAGACACTACAGGAAATAGTAGTGGAGACTTGCAGTGCTACCGCAGCAACTAAACAGGACATTAAATGTCTGATAGGCTCACTTCTATGGTTACGTATAGGTTATATCTTCTATGACTGTATGTAGGGTTCAGGAGATGCACTGTTTTAATACAATCATTTATCCATATTAATTTCTGCATGTCCATTAAGGTAATGGAAATATACAAGGGACTAGAAGTTAGAGTCACAATAGTTACAAATATTTACATTATATCATGAGCTCCTAAATCTGAAATTCAAAGCGACGTTCAGAAAAAGGTAGAGAAAATTATATTTTGCTAAAATCTCAGGTACTTACAAAGGAACAATTAACATTTCAAGGTTCCTACCAGAAATCACAAATGTTGCACAGTTCAGCTACGACAAATCCTGGAAGAGGTCAGAAAACTTACCTGGAAACTGCAATCGAAATTCATAGCTCTGCATTTCAACTCCACCATATCATTTACTAACACATTAAAAGTGGCATAAGACCTTCTAGAATGATTGTCTTTAGGCTCACTACTTTTTTCAGTTGTCGTGGTTCAACCCCAGCTGGCAACTAAGCCCCACACAGCTGCTCACTCACTCCTCTCCAGTAGGATAGGGGAGAGAATCAGAAGAGTAAAAGTGAGAAAACTCGTGGGTAGAGATAAAGACAGTTTAACAGGTAAAGAAAAAGCAAAGCAAAACAAGGGATTCATTCACTGCTTCCCATTGGCAGGCAGGCATTCAGCCCTCTCCAGGAAAGCTGGCCTGCATCACATGTAAAGGTTACTTCAGAAGACAAACACCATCACCCCAAACATCCCCTGCTTCCACCTCCCTCCTTCAGCTTTATATGCTGGGCATAACATCATATGGCATGGGACATTCCTTCAGTCAGTTGGGGTCAGCTGTGCCCTCTTCCGACTTCTTGTGCACCCCCATCCCACTCACTGGTGGAGTGAAAAGCAGGAAAGGCTTACACTGTAAGTGCTAAGCAATGAGGAAAACAGTGTTTATCAACACTGTTTTCAGCACAAATCCAAAACATAGCCCCATACAAGCTACTTTGAAGAAAATTAACCGTACCCCAGCCAAAGCCAGCACATCAGTACATAGCAGTTATATAATAGGCCTGTGAGAGACTAGTAAAAATGTTCTACATTTTGAGTGGTTTCTACTACAATTGCTAGAGGAGCCAAATTTAGAATTGCTCTACTCTGCTTGTATCAGATACGTGGAAAGCCAGAGCTCACCACCTCAGCCTGGGCTTCTCTTGCAAAAATCAGTATACGCTACATGAGATCTCAGCTAGTGCAAACCACTGTAGCTCCAAAGACACGTATGAGAAGACATACACTCTTCTATGTCTAGCTCTTACAGTTCTGCATTTATCAACTATTTTTGCCTCTGCTGAATTCACATAGGCTCTTTGGATAAAATTATAAAGAACTTGCTTAAGATATTACTTTACTGGGACCACTTACAGTGGCCTCCTAGACAATATTCTCCTTGACATATTTGTCCCGAACACAGGCAAAAGTAAAGGTGGATGAATGTGAGCAACAACAAAAGGAAGACTCAGTAGAACTGAAACACATACTGAGCAGCTGAAACCAGTGTCCCAAATCACACAGGAAAGTACGTATTCCACATACAAATCAAAACCACCTAAAGCCAATCTTGACTATGCAACAACACAACGTCTTGACATAGTAAAGCACATACAGTTGTCAGAAAAACTAGAATTTGGCATGCTGCAGTGAAACCGAAGAAACCGAAGCTTCGGCAGAGAGCGAGAACCTTTTTGAATAGGGGCAGTTGACAAGAATAGCATTCAAACCAGCATTATTTTAACATAATGGAATGACTGGATGCAACCTAATACTTAAATGGCACATTTGAAAGAGTTCATATTGGTGCATACCCAAATGCCGCATGTTCTTTCAAAGGCAAATCTAGCACTATGAAGGCTGAAACAGGATGAGGGGGTGCATATCCTTCCAGCCATTACAAGTTGTGGAGCACCTCATATGCCCACTTCCTTCTTAACATAACATAAGGTGATAAATCTGCATGACATAAATCAGTTATGGAAGAACATAAGCTTACTAAATGTATCTTTAAATCAAGGGCAGGATTCTTCCTCAATACTAGATCAAAAGCTCAAGTTATATTAAGCTCTAATGAGAGGCAGCTTTATTTATTGGTGATTTGGCATAGGGTCAAGAAAGCTTCTGTGCTCCAACTCTGTAGCATGCCAAATACTTTAATATTTTGGACAAGTCTGTGACTCCATTTCTTCATCACATAACCAGGGATTATGGAATCTGGTTACTTCATAATGGCCTTAGGAGAATATATATAGTCCTTCTGTGTTGTATTTAATAAACTCCTCCCCTACAGGATCTGTAATCTAAAAGTTTTCAGAACTAATCGAAAAGATATCTTGGGAAAAGATGTGAAATAGAAAAATAAGTGATTATTACATTAGAATAATAAAATTTCAGTTCTGGTATGCTAGTATAAAAACATCAGTAAGTAAGGGTCAAAGAGACTCTTGTTTCTCTAATTGGCATGTTGCTTAGCAATGGGAGAAAACCAAACAGCTCCCCAAATGATAGGCAACCAGAAAAAGTTAGTCACCCTAGATTGTTTCTCTATCTGTTAGTTTAATCTACAACAGCTATTTCTTACAGCAAATTATGCTTTCAGCAACCCACATACAACCCAATGCCACTGAGAACATGGCTTGTCTGCACGCCTCTCCCCCTTTGCTCCAGAAGGAGCAATTCCTAGAGGAACACACTGGGAAACAACAACAAAGCCAAATATTTGCGTGAGGGAAACGTGAGAGACGCTGTGGCTGTGGTTCTCCATGGAGCCATGAGCCCCTCCAGAGGAGACAATGAACAGGTACTACTGCCAAGAGTAGGAGAATATGTCTGGGAGCAGCTCCGTGTACTGCACCACAGGCTTCAGTGATAAGACCCCTGATGCACAGCTCTTATGCATCTAAGGACTCACAGTGAGAATCCCTGTAGTGCATATATGCACACACTGCCTCTGTCCCCAAAGCAATAAAGTCTTAAGGCAAACACACAAGCACTGGCTCAGTCTCTCTCTTCTCTCCAGCTGCTGTCAATTCAGGTGAGAAGAGAGGCTTTTCACCCTATGCTAAATATAAGGTGATTTGGAGCAGATTCAACTTTCTCCAAGGACTTGTGTGGTGATGCCGTAAGGACACAATGGGCAGCTGCAGGTGTGGGAGATCTGGAAGGCATGTACAGTGTGAACCAACCATACAAGTCATGCTCGGGCACAAGATTTCCAATGGAGCATAAGCAGGTGTTAAATCCATATGGTTTTAATAACAAACATGTTTATGGTGGTGCCCTTCACACATTATCAGTTGGAAGTCTATCATAGCACCCACATGACTGACATTCCAATATCATCATAAAGAGGGGGATCACCTCTTATGGCAAAGCGTTCATCTGTCTTTTCAGGCTTTGCAAGTTGAAGAATCTCAAGAATCTATCCACAGTAAACTTTTACTGCATGAAGCACAATAAGAGAAGAACAGAAAAGTTTCCAGCCAAATTTCTAGCATTTACATTTTGGAAAATAAAACATCTTTTCTCCCATTCTTCATTCATTTTTATACCCAATGCCACTTCACAGTCACATTTTCCAGAGTAGAAGAGGAGGTAAGGCTCAGACTTTTCTAAAGAGGCCTTGAACTTGCTGCAGCATGTATGACCTCAGTTCCTTAGCTGTTGTCTAGAAAGTAGATGATGTATTTTCCCAAAACCTCAGTGACATAAAAAAAGTGACCTAGTAGAATAAGGGAATATTTTGAGTTTCAACAGTTGTACATTCTTTTGAACTAATCTCTAACACTTCAGAGCAGGTGTAGAGAGAAAGCATGGCTACATATTTAGATTTAGAAGTTCTAGCATGAACTACAATACCATTTTAAGTAAATTTGAAAAAACTTTTGAACACAGAAAAGGTTAAAGCAAACTTATCATTCACATGTTTCGACTCTATCTCTCTAAGATTATCATGTTAAACATTTTGACAAGTTCAACAAACCTGCAGAATCTTGATTGCATCTTCTACTAAAAATACTAACAGTTATTTCTTGAACTGAAACAGTTCCTCCACTGCAGAACAGCAACAGGGTTTCTAGAGAAGATGTAAATACTGAGTTCTCTTGCAAGTCTCTGTTGCTTATAGGAAAAAAGTTTCAAAATATGGACATCTGTGTCATCTGTCAACAAGAAGCTAAAATTAACCTGTAGTTTGAAAGGTACTTGACCAACAGTGCATTTGATCTGTACTTACTTCGGAGTGCTGATATTCAAGATGAGAGGAAAACATGCAGTGATGGCAAAAATGCATTATAGTTTAGAAAATGATTGGGTTTAGAACTACTCGAATCTTCAAAACTGCTCACCTCTGAAAGTATTTTCAACTATATCTTAATTCTATTTCTGAAAATTTACAAATCCAATAAAACTGCTTTATAAGTAGTAAGTGATAAGAAGGAAGAGACATGATGGCCAAGGGTCACATTACTAGACAGAAGCTCAAAAGACTCAGAGACTGTTCTTCATCAGTCTCTATTTTTAAATGTGATGCAACCAACTTGCTTGCACAAGGGTATGGCAAAGAAAAGATTCTCACAGTCTGCAAGATGAAAATTCTACAGAAGCGAAGAAAATGAGAGTGAACATACAAGGAAAAGAAAAGATTATTAGGAGGTAATGTATTTCTTTGGCTATACAGAACACAATAAAATTCCTGATACTACTTATGATTTTGACACAACAGTTGTTCCTACTATAGTGCTAAAATGCATATTTAATGGCAAAGAGAATAACACAAAGACTTTTGAGGCCTAACAAAAATTTCATTCACGGTCATGTCTTTTTTTTAGTTTTTGTTTGTTTGTTTAGGTGGGGTCTTTTAAGTTTTGGGGGTTATTTTTTTTTCCTTTGTAGTAGTAAGATTCGGGCAAGGTATAGGCATATGTTCTAAAGTGGATCAGCTTAATGCAATAGCACTAGTTATACTTTAAATACAAGTGAAAAACAACTTTGAAAAGAAGAATAACATTAAATTTAAATCTTAAAAGTTTCTTTCAATTTAAAACAATCAGACCCAAAGCTAGAAGCCAAACCACAGTTCTTTATATACTAGCTACTAAAATGAGGGTTATGTCCTAGAGTGGTCCTCTACCAGCAGGACTCCCAAGCTGAACAAATATTTTCAGCAATTCTCTGATCATACTGGGGATTTAAATGACACATAAAACCCAGGGAAAACAGAGAAGACATGCCTCAAACTCTGCACTGAAAGTCAGTTAGATTCTTCCCACTTCTGCCAAAGATATCTTATGCTATCTGTGTTAAATCAATCGGGAGCAGATTTCCCAATATCCTGAACTCAAAATCCTCAGCCTGTATCTTCAAAATTATTGAGAATCCACTGGGTGAGTGAAATAGAGAGAGGACATCCATAGGCAGTCTACTGCCATAAGGACACTCAATGTTTGATTGTTCAGCATCCAAAATCGTAAACATCTAAACTCCTTGTGTTGAGGTCATGAAAATTTGATTCCCAATTATTTTTTTTTTCACTTCAGTCTTCCTGCAAAACAAAAAATACTTTTTTGTTTAATTAATCTTCTCTAAGAAAGTATTGGGTAATTAGATTGCGAAAGGATCAAATTTTGTCTCTTTCCACGCACATAGAAAATGAGGCAGCAGAACCATAATTCTGTCTGGAGCTTTTAAGCACAGTTATAATAAAAATAACCCTCCAGTCCTTCCTGTATTCCTATATTTCACTCTTTCTTAACAGACAGTTACTAGATACGAAGGAAATTATATAAGGCATATAATAAACCAGAATGTTTTGACAGTGGAAACTGATAAATTGTTTCAGTCTCAGCACAAAAGATGAATAATTCTTAAGTCGTTACAGAATATATGCTATAGAAAAAATATATTCTCTATACATTTAACAATATTTAACATTTAGAGAGGAACAAAAGGCTTTCTAAATATATGTTAGCTATATGTTCTTTCAGAGAAAACGTACATTAACGAGAAATGTTTCACTATTTGGCAATTGTGATTTGGTGACAAAAAGCTCCATGTCAGTGACTGTCTGTGTTGTTGAGACTTGAAAAAACATGAGCTCTGAGCTTGTGCACTACTATTTAGCCAAAGGACATAAATGAGCAAACACAAGACCTCCAGCCTGGTAACACATTTTGGGCTAGCCTGAAATGCTGAGACTTTCAAAGCCCTTGACTTTGCAAGCTGGTTTAGACCACTTTTGTAGCTATAATTTAAACACTCAAGCTCAATAGATTCAATCATGAAATCAGTGTGAACTTCAGCATAGATCACAGGACAGAGACTATAATTAGGTATAAAGACATTCAAGGTAAGCATAAAATGGTCCTAAGAGCAAATCTGTGGGCAACTTAACACTGACAAAGCTTACAGTTTCAAGTGGACAGACTTGCCTATTATGTCTATATAATGCTATTACACATGTACTAGACACATTTTCCTGATCTATTATATTTACACACGTGCTATTTTATCTGTTTCCTCCTCAGAAGGAGGTAGGACAAGGAGCTTCTAAAGAAATGCAGTTCTAATTGTAAAACTTGATTAAAGGAAAATTATCCAACCTTTCCATAGAAATAAAAAAAGAAAAATTGTATGTCAAAATCATAGTCATAGCTTAGACCAAATTATGTAACTATGAAAAAAATATAAAATAACATGATGTGCACAATTATTAGGTGGTTGATTTTGGTTTTTTTTCCTCAAAGCTGCATCTTCTCTTCACAACTTCCCACATGAATCCCATAAAAGCAGTAGATTCATTTTTGCTTCATTGTTGTCATTCTCTATTTTGTTCTCCTGCAGTAGCTTTACTCAAGAAAATATCAATCAAGATAGCACTTTTCAAAACAGATTTCCATGTCTGAATTTGCATGTTCTGTAATACCCAGAAGTAGAGAACTGCCAAAAATGAATCCTTAATATGTACCTATAATTCCAAACTATCATCAAATATGAAATTACAAGCAAGCTCAAGAAGAAAGCAGTTTTTCCCAGGTCTCTTTAAACGCTCAGATGCATTAATTTGCAGACCATTCTGATCATCCTGCAGAGGTTCAGTATGCTTTGGCTCATAAGTATTATCAAGTGGGACCTTAAGGCATTTTCAATGGGGTTGAAAGTACATGGGAAGCAAACAGATCAGAGAGCACTGTGCAGAGAATGTTAAGAGGGTAAATTGCATTCATGTCACAAAGCATTTTCACATTTTCAAAGAATCTGAGCTGTAGGCATTTTGCTGTCACTAAAATACAAGATTTTTTCTTGAACTTCTAATTTGAAGAACATAATGTTAAAAAAGCACATTAAAAAACAGCGTCAGCAGCCACTACAATTTTTTTTCAAATCCGAGGGAAAGGCTTAAGAGTATCTATTACCGATCACATAAACCATAAGAAAAAATTCCATATCACCAGATAGGGAGTTTATTCAATAAAATTTGCATGTACATGCTGAGCTAAGTCTTATTTAAATTGAGTGGAGTTGCAGAAGCAAGGCTAGGTATGATAAATTAAAGTTGGATCTTACCGCTGCGTAGCTTGGGCTAGTCCCTCCATTCCCACTTGCCCCTTCAGTCCCTGGACAACAGAATGAACTCATTTTATTTACAGTACAAATTGTTTTCCTACTGAGAAGGACACCATTGCACCTCTCAGCAGAGAAAGTTCTGTACATTATTTATAGTCCACTTTTAATTATTTATCTTTTCATAACCCACTGAGAAAAAAATTAACTAAAAAGACAAGCAACTTAATTGTCCCAATTTTTCCTTCTGCATACTCAGGAGGGAAATTCCCTGGGGTTTATCATCTCAGGAACAAAAAGCTAATGCCACCCCCAAACAGAAGAGTATGAGTGGAGGTTTAAAAGTATGTTATATTCATACAACACACAGACTACTACTAAATGGTCTCCGAATTAGGTTAAAAATAAAACTCACTTCACGCAGGTAGCTCTTAAAATATGTGCACATATTTTTCAGACAGAGGACAATTTGTTCTTTTAGAGGCAGAGTTATGAAATCATCTGCCTTGTGGAGAGCCACCTTTTACATAACTAAATCAAAATCAAATACTCAGTCAATTCTCCACAAAAAAAGAAACTAAGATCCCTTTTCCAATCTATAGAAGTATCATTTTCATTTTCTAACCCTGTTTTACTAATGGAAAAGCTCCAAATTAAATCTATTGAAACTTGTACCAAAATGCTATCTTAATTTCTGTGAAACGGCAATTTAAAATAATATGAACTAAAACCTGCTAGGCAACACTTTAGGGAGCAAGAAAATGCCAGAGAAGTTTCCAGTAAATGATGCAAGAATCAAACAATTAACCAGTTTGTCTACATTTAAACTAGAATAACCTTCCCTTTTCTTATGTCTCTGCTTCAGTTGTAGTCCTACTTTTCAAACTAAATGAAGTATTTTAAACTACATTAAAACACACCTGATTTATGAAACACTGTTTAATCGACATTATCTTGAACAGGTCACCATGAAAAGATCTAATGGTGACTGGTTCATGTCATTTACATTTTTCCCTCTGAAGGGAACAAAGACTTACAGGGCTTTGAGTACTAACTTTGAATACAGAAACAAAGTGGCTTAAGTACCTCATCCTGAGTGAATGAAAATTAAAACCCTTTCAACACAACAACGCTGGTTGCAAAGGCTTGCAGTATATTCAACATCTACAATTACTAATGACTAATTACCTACTAATTGAACAGAAGTGGTATTGCACCCTAACCAATGGCTGTATAGTAATTACCACAGAGAATAATATAAGGCTAGATCTACAGACAATAGATGAAATACAGATCTGTTTGTGAGGGGACAAAGTTTTCTCACCAGAATTAGGCATTTCAGCATATGATTCAAGACAACCATCTTGCTGAGGAGGCAAAATTTGAATATTGGCATGTAACTATGGAGACCCAGGTAATAGGAAATACTGAGAATGAAGAAAAAACCCAGCTCTTCAGTTGTATGTCTTACGTGGACATTAGATATCTTCATCAGGATTTCAAGGACGTGACTATATGTACAGGGGATCCTTAAGATAGTTAGTCTCTTATCACCTGCTTTTTCCCTTCTAATGAGTTTGTAAATTCATAAAGTTTTCACTCATAACAATGAGCACTGGGGGGGGGGGGGGGGGGGGGGGGGGCTTACCTTAACAGGAAAGAGAGGGGGGGCTTTGAAAGGCAAGGACGCTGGGACGGGGAGTGGCCACCGGGTGCACGTGAACTTTACAAATT
>WTSP01014076.1:3737-33615 GCA_025331215.1 Actenoides lindsayi
CTAGCCCCCCTCTCAGCCAGAAGGCTCTGCAAGTCTGACTACAGCAGGACCACTTTGCACACCTCTGAGAGGCAGCCAGCCCCAGGGTGGGCAGAGCCGCTGCTTGGCACAACGCAGCGGTGCTGGGCAGCAGCGTGGGGTGTGAGCTCTGACAGCAGAAGAAGGGCTTCATCCCCTGCGCTGGGAATTTCGCTGCAGGTTCACACTCCCCTTTGCAGAGAGAGCCCAAGAAGTGCAATTTTGGAGAGGGTTCGGCTTGGAGGGTAAATGCCCAGAAGCTGCTACCAGCTTTTGGGAAGGGGGCCAGGGCTCGTTTGGGGGCACAGAGCTCCCCGTGGCATTACTAGCACAGGCTGCAGGAGGAAAATAGCAGCCCCTGCAGAACCAAGAGGTGTTTGCCTCTTGCCTGAGCTCTGCAGGCACACGAGCATCAAAAGTGTTGCTCCCTGAAGCAGAGCTCCTCATTCCCACCGCCCTGAGAAGAGCTTGGAAGCAGCTTTTGATCTAATGTCTGTATCCCTTCTCAAGTGCTTGCTAGAAGAAGCCCCTGTGCAGCAGGGAAGGTGACATCCTGCACATGGGTCAGCCTGGCCCCAGGAATGGGGAGGGAGAGGGACAGAGGGAGGCATGTGGGGGAATCACATTTGGGCAGGGACAGCTGTGTGATGAAAGGTGAAGGTCTCAGCTGGGGGAGGTGGCTGGAGAGCAGTCGGTGGTAGGAGACTCCAGCCTCGGGTTGTCCTTGCTCTTGCTGTGGGCATGTGGGGACAAGGACAGGATGAAGCCATTCCAGCAGATGTTCTGTTCATAAACTCTCTGAGGCTGTTAAAAAAGTAGGGAAAAGGTTCTAACCAGGAACTGTTTGCTCAAATAAAGGGGAAAAAAAAATCAGGGGAAAACATATTCAAGTGAGGTCTAAAGAAACAGCCCTGTCACAAAGATAACAAATATTGCTGTGCTTGCATTTATCGCTAGGACCTGAACCCGTCTCCCACCTAGGCAGCTCCTGAATTAATGTGTCTAGCCAGGGAAAAGGTCTGGTAATGTCCAAGAGATGGTCCAGGGAGGATGTCTGCAATGGTCAAAAAAAAAAAGAAGACCGAAACAAAGGTCTTGGAAAGCCCAATGAATAAGAAGGAGAATAATGTGGAGCAGATGATAACCACCCTCAAGAAATCAAGGCAGCACTTTGATCTGCTAGCAGTGCTCTGAGCAGAGCTGGTCCATCTCTCACCGAGAGGAGCAATTCTGAGACCCGGGTGGGGAAGCTGGAACAGTGGTGAGGCTGCAAAGCCTGAGGGTAGCTGCTGGGAGAGGAGCTGGAGAGGGGGCTACAGAGGAGTCCCAGGAGGCACTCAGATGGCCATGCTGCAGGCAGATAACGGGAATTACAGTCCCAGCATTGTTCCTCTGATGCCCTGCCATCTGCACGTCTCTCGGGGTGTTTTACGTGCTCAGAGCCGCTCGGCTGTGGGCACAAGTCAGGAGATTCCCTGTGTGAGCAGCCAGACCCCACAGTTATGGACACAACCATTGTCAGGACAAAGGAGCAGAAGGCTCCGTCACGGCACCCCGTGATTTTCCCCAAATCAAGCGTCTGCTTTCAAGACTCCCATGTTCCTAATTCAGTCTCTGAATGCACAAGGGAAACATGTAGGACTCCGGGAGGGGGTGGTGTCAGAAAGTGCCTGGAATATCACACAACACAGGACCTTGGTGTAAAAAAAATCGCTTTGGATTTTAAAAATAATCGAAATGAACAAAAAAAACCAAACAAAACAATACCTTCAGCTTATTTTCAAGCATGCTTTTATGAATGAAAGGAAGAGCTACATCAATGCCAAGCCTTGTTTCCTTGCATTGCACACGAATGTCCCTGTTCTCTGGCCGGACACCCGCGCTGGTGGCAGCATCCCTCCCGCATCACCGCGTGGTCCACAGAAACTCAGGCTGCTGCTGAGAATCTGGGAAGCAAATGGTGTGAAAGGAATAGTGGCTGTGACACATGCCTCATCAGAGAGGTAACAATGCTCGTCTCAGGCCCCTACCAAGCCTCCAAGTTCACAACTCACTGGAGAATCAATTCCTCCCTGCCCTGAGCTCTTCCCTGCACACGTGCACAGAAACATGCTCCGCAAACCCCAGCTGCCCTTGTGAGGAAATTACATTGCTTTAGAAAAAGCTCCCCAGCCTGTTTATGCCTCCAAATCTTTCACTGATCTTCCTTCCTAGGGGATTCTATTGACTTTGAGGAGAGGTGCTGGAGCATGGTTAAGCAGGGAAGAATCTAATATCACCAACTCAGCCCACCACGCAGGGAGAAGTGACCATGCTGAACCCAAAGGGACCACAACTCACAAAGCCTGGTTTAGCCAAGAGCCCTGGGCTGAGCAAGCAGGATCCCAAAAAGCTCTGTCCCAGCCACCTCACCCCACTCTGGAACAATACAAGGGAACATAGGATGTTCCTCCTCAGCAGCTGGTGGCATCAGTGTTTCCTTACTTTGATGCCTCTCCATCATCACCTGCAAGCCAGAGCTCCCAGAGCATGGAATGACAGGCTGATAGCAGCCCCAGTAGCAGGACCATGCCTCTGAGCCCTCCTCTCCGGGCGCTGCCACGCTTATTTCTCAACATGGGTTTTGCAGAGTCGTTAACAATCCTGCTAATGCATGGCATCTAATCTCTTCCTGCCTGGGGATGACAGCAGCTGGGGCTCAATGGCATAATTGTGTTTTGATCCCTTGCACCAGACTTCCTAGACACATGCTGGGAGTTGATACCACCTTACAGAAGGGGATCTTGCTATGGGAAATAACTACCACGAGCTCTGCTCACCTAGGGAGAAAGGAGGGGAACTCTGGTTTTAGCTCTGCAGGAAAGTCCATCACCATTCCCACAAGGGTGGGCTAATAAGGGTTAACCTGGGAGACCCTAGGGCACAACATTTGCTGGTGGGGAGGGAGGGATGTTGCCCTCAAGTCAGGGCATGTGGTCCCCAGGTTACCCCTTTAACACTGCCCTCAACCCCCAGGAGCTGTGAAGGAAGAAGTGAAGGCAGGAGCCTGGTGTGTGAGCTGTGGCAAATGTCCTGCCAAAGTGTCTGCAGTAAACAAATCAATAATTAAGGGAGGATGTACATTAGCCTTTGAACACACTCCAGGTAGAGCTTATTTTAGCCTTTCCAAGGAAAGCATGTGGGGTGAGCAAAGTAGGGGGGGGAGCTGCAAAGGGCCAAGGGGCTGCAGGAAGATGAGGTGTGGGTTAGGGATGAAGACAGAGGATCAGGAAGAGGAGGGTGAGATTTAGCAGGCGGGCAAGGTACAGGGTTAGGGACATGTGTGAGAAGCAGCCAGCTGGGGGAACCATTGAGAAGCTAAGGAGGAGAGGGATGAGGGCATTTGCAGGGGCTGGGGGTGATGTGCATAAGCATTGCCTGTAGGTGTGATGGGCACAAACTCCAAGGGCTGGAGCTGAGGGGTGGAGATGTGCCATGAGAGACTATCATGGAGGAGCTGTGTGGAGAGAGCATATTGCCAGTGCCCCCAGTCCCCCATCCCTTCCCATGCCTGGTGGGTGAAATCCCACTGCAATGTCTTCTGTTTCTCCAAAAATGGTGGTGCTCAGGGCCTGCCCCAAATCCTGGTAGGTTGGCTAGGGGCCATGAGCTTCGGGCTAGTTGTTGGGTGGCAGAAATGCTCATCTCAGCCCCAGACTTTACACACCAACTCAGGATCACAAAGCAAGATTGTACATCATGGCTCTGTTCAGCAGTGGCTGTTGATGATCCCCAGATCTGCCCCATCAGGCTCTAGATGCCTGCACATCAAATAGCTTCAAGGCTTTCTTCTTGAACAAGAAGGAGTTTTGTTTGCCTGCTCCTGCCTGGCTCCTTCTTCAGCCATATCCCTTGCTAAAGATCACTGCTTCCCAAAAACAGCCTTACCAGCCTTACACTCACCTGTCCAAAGCTCAAGATGCCAAAAACCTTGCCAACCTCCTGTTCAGCCAACTCCAGACCTACAGTCTGAGAGAGCATCCTACAGTGGAAAATCTCTCTGGTCATTTTGGCTGGTGACAGGCACCAGCAGGTCAAGCTCTGAGTTTCCTGAGCTCATCTGGGACACACTGCCAGGGTATGAAGGCAGAGCTGGACACCAGCTGCCTGAAGATGTCTGGGCAGCAGTGCCAGTATTGTTCTCCACATCATTGTTGCCCTGCCACTTTTAATACCAATGGGGAAAAGCCAAAGACCAAGATCTTGCAGTGCAGACAAATCTTTGTTCTGCTACAAGGGGTAAGTCTCTCACATCTTTTAGCCCATTGCTGAGGAGTTCTCAGCACCAAGCAATTCCCCCTATCACTCCACCAGTCTGAAAAGAGGCTCTCCTTACAGAGAAAGATCTGGCTGATGTGATTTATGCCTGCTGCATATCCGAGCTGGCTTGCCACAAGCCTCTGCATTTGGGCTAGTGCTGGAAACCACACAAGAGCATCAGCTAATGTGAAACATAACCCACCTTCTCAGCGGGATGGGGCCCCCAGGGCCCATCTTCCCACTCCCCCCTCCCTGGCTCAGCACCCTTTCCCCCTGCCAGGCAAGGCTGTGATTTGTGATAGCCAAACGCATCAAGAGCTAAAGGTGCAGCAGCATTAACCAGAGCCCTGCCAGCCCTGCTTCTCCTGGGGAGCTGGGGAGGCTCTGTGAGAGCCCTGGGAAGGGATGGACACAGACCTTGGCCAGTTGGAGATGCTCAGCCACCTGCTGCAGAAAATTCAGGGGAGCAGGAGTTGGTCCAAAATCTCGAACACTGGAGAGTTTTCCTTCAGCAAAGAGCTTCCACTAGGAAGAGCTATCAGTGAAACACTTGTGATGCAGTTCTGCTGAGTAAAATAAATAAAAGTGACTAATGACTGATTAAATATTAAAGGATCACTTTATTTTTACAAATACACAGAACACTGCACACAGCTGAAATCTGGAGATGGCCCCTACAGCTGAAAGGACCAAGGATAGCTAAAATACCACTAGGTTTTTTCTTGTGCTGTAACAGGGAGCATCTGGATAAGCTCTGCTTCCCACCAAGACAGAGGTGGGTCTAGCAACCATCTCCGTCAGCCACTCCTGTGCATGTTATCCAGAAGGAGCTTTAACCACCAAGACAGATAAGCTGAGCCTCCAGACCACACTGTGCCAGTCTGACCTGGCTTCTATTGCTGTGCTGAGCAGGCAGATTGGGAAGCTGTTGCTTCATCATAGTACAGGGCTCCCCTCACTCACCTCCCTCAGTGACATGCCAGAGCCATCTAACAGAGTTAAGATAAATATTTCATCCTACTGCCAATTAACACTGGCTAGAGAGGATCTCCTCCTCTCACTGGTCCTGCCACAAGCCCACTGGCCCCAGCAGCCCATCCCCGTTCCTTCTTTTTGGAGCACTTCTCCCCATGGCCTCCCAGAGGTCCCCCAGGTGCTCCTGGTGTTATTTGTTTCCCCACTTGCAACACAGTGTTTCTGTGGTTTTGGTGGGTGAGATCTGCTGGAGAGGACAGAGCAGGATGTCCTGGGCATCTGGCAGCTCTGGGTGCTCTGGACCCTGACCCACCACACCGAAACCACACAGGGGGAGTGGATGGAACACACCACCACGAACCAACTGGAGCAGCAGGACCCAGGGGGATGCAGTGCTGAGCCAGAGGAAAACAAGGGATTGTATGGTCCTGTGTCCAATCCCATGGCTAAGACGTGAGAGCCCTGGGTTGAGCAGCCAGCACACTTCCATATGAAGGATACGCATGAAGAGCACGTGGTCCCTTCAAAGGCAGTTTGCACTGGGAAGAAGAGACCTTCCTGAAGGTCTCTTCCAGCTGAAACTCTTCTATGATTCTATGACACATTTTGTTATGAAATAATTCCCTTGGCACCACCTGGTTATTAGCTCCATCCCCAAAAGCCTGCTGGAGAGGGCCGTCCTGATGCTAAACACAGCTTCCTTCCGAGTTATCCCAACTGAACATTTGTCTTGGTACTAATTTTATTTTTTTGATCAGGAGGAGTCCAAGAGGCATCACAACACCACGTGTGCATCAGCCCAGTCTCTGGAGGACCCCAAGAAAACTATTGTCCTGATCCCATCCCTTCCCCTGCCATCTCCAGCTGGCCACAGCCACTTCCCAGCCACAGAGAGGGATGCTGCCCAGTTAAAATCCTGGTTATTAGGAACTCAAAGGGAATGGAATGAACGAGTGCCAAATGGTGAGGGATAAAATCAATATGGGGAGAGCTGTTATTTAAGCTTCTGAGCTCCGGGGTATTACAAACATTGGAGAGCAATGAAATAAAAATGATACATACAGTGACAACATCATCGTGTCTGTATAACTGACGCCCTTAGCAGCTGTTTGGTCTGAACAACAGAAGTAAATTCAGATCTGTGCCTGCTGCCCAAGGCTGTCTGGCACTCCTAAGGGGGCACTTTGTGATCAGAGAGACAGAGGAAATTACAGGGTATTTTTACCAGGTTGATCTTTTTTAACCTCCTTTGGTCACCGTGCCCTGGAAGCCTGGATGATCACATAGTTAGGAGTCCTCTCCAGGGACTGGCACACCAGCTCTTGTAGAAGAGGCTGGGTCTTTGCTGCAGGTGGAGGAGACCCCATGGGACATCCCAGCAACTTCAGGGGTACACGATGGAAGTGGAGCTCCCTAGGAAGAGGAGCCAGGCCGCTGCCATGGCCAGGACCTGCCCTTACAGTGCACCAGTCCCTTGTCTGGCTGTGAGCCAAGCTGCACTGCACAGGCAATGCTGGGGAGCAATCCTGCAAACCAGGAGTGAAAACACTAGGCTGATGTGAAAAGTGTCCTTTCCTTGCCTCTGAGGCTTTCTGTCACCCTCTTATCACCCTTTAAAACTTTCCCACACCAACACAAAGCAGTAAGATTTTTACTTCTCTGTAGCGGTGGAAAATCAAGATAATATTTTTTCCAGTTTTCTCTGACTCTCCATCATCTCTTCTCCTATTGATCAGACCCTGGAAACTTCTCAGCCCTCCCAGCTCTGCCCACAAGCTGCTCCTCACTGCCAGCTCCCTGGCTCACACTCCTGCCCAGGCCTGCATGGGTACCACTGGTTGTGGTCAGTGCTGCAGTGCCCTGGGTCTCCCAGCAGGCGCTCAGGGTCAGACTGGGCTGCCGGCCAGCATAGATGGGGACTGAGCCCCGAAACAGAGTGCTGGGTGCCTTGGGAGGCAGAGGGACACCTTGGAGGACACAGAGCTTAAGCAGTGGGTTGCGGGAGGATGCTGCAGCAAGGGGATTCCTACTGCCACCTTAGGGAAAGCAAAAGAAATGCTTAACCTGAGAGCGGGAAGCGATGTCCCTCTCGTCGCCTTGGGTTGAAGACCAGCTCCTGCAAGGCCAAGGCAGGAGTTTAACCTCCCCGGCAGCGTGGGAAGCTGGGGGAGAGCGGGTGTGTTAACCCTGCTCACTGCTGCGCTCGGCAACTGCCGCTGCATTAACCTGGCCCTGGGAAAGCGCCCAGCCCTGCTCCAGCACGGGCAGGGGAAGGCTTTTAGCACAGCACAGCCATTACAGCAACCACCCAGCATCCTGGGTTTTCTGGAGGCACAGGAGCAGCCTCCGACTCCCAAAGCACCGTCTATAACCTCGCAGAGATGCTCGGGGATACGCTGTCGGAGAGCAAAACGGCACCAGAGCTGAACAAGGCAGCGTAGCCGTGCTCACCAGTACCGGGGCAGTGGGGACAAAGCCAGTAGCGGAGTGGGGCTGGGGTGGACAGGATGGATGGGTATAGGGAAGGGATGGATGCTCTTTTCTCCTTGCTCGCCTTGTCATGCAGCTCCTGAGCCTGGGGAAAGCTGACGTGGCCTCCACCCCTTCTCTGCCCAAATTGCCTTCCCTGGGTTTGTTTCCTGGGCTTTCCCCAACTTCTCCCACCCCTGCAGCCCATCCTGCAGCCCCAGCATGAGCTCACAGTCTCTCAGATCCATCCATAGGGTTATGATTTTCTCCTATCCTCCTGCCTGCACCTAGCTCCCAGGCAGCAGAGGAAATGGGGAAGGAAAAGGAGATTTTTTGGACTGTGAGCTTTTTGAAGAAGAACTGGGATTAGTGTTACTTCGAGAGATGGGACAGCAGGGAAAGGTGGGGGGCAGGGATGCAGGATGGGGGATGCTGACAGCATGACATGGGATGGGTTGGGATGGGATGGCAGGAGAGAGGAGGGGAGGGGATGGGATAGAAGGGGATGGGATGAGTTCAGGTTCTGCAGGGCAGGATGAAGAGCTGCACTCTGTCTGGAAAGATACAGAATCTGAGAAGGGTCAGGGCTACAACAGCAGCTTGTCTGGGCAAGGAGCTGCTGACAGCCATATCCGGAGAGTAAACATGGGCCAGTGGAAGAGAAATCATCTAGAGAAACCTGATAGCATTGCCTGCTCTCTGCTGTCCCTGATGCTTGCAGTCTTTCTTGCTTTAGGGGAGAGGGGGAAGGTCCCAGCTGCAGCCACAGACCCTGCCTTATCCACAGGTTTCTCCCAGCCTTTTCAGCATTCCTGGAGTTTGATTCTTTCTGCCTCTTCCCAACCCCTCATTTGCATCTCTTGTGGTGTTGCTCAGCTCCTGCACACAACCCCAGTTGAAGATGCAGCACAGAGCATACCCATGGTGAATGGTTACACTACACTCTGCCTACTAGAAGTGTTGGGAGTAGGGAAGAAGAAGAATGGCAAAAGAAATAGAAGCAGAAAATCAGCCTCTAGGCTCTACCTCCATTTTTTTTTTTTTCAAACTGCAACCAAGTGTCAACAAAACTGGGCAAATCAGGGCTTTTCCCATTCTGCTCTACACAGTCTCCATTCCCAAAATGGGGGAAACATGAGAGGCTGGGAGTACAAGAACAAGACAGCTGCATCTCCCCTTCCAGACCTCCCCAAAATCTTAACCTGGGAGCACTGAAGAAAGCCAACAGAAACTTGCCAAACGGAAGCCTCCCTGTCAGCAGCAGGTTAAGGCAGGTTTCCTTGGATACAGGGAGCACTCCAGCTGTTTAGCAAATGGCCAAGAGAAAACTCAAGCCTTGTTTTACAAAACAGGCAGGGATTGATGCCACCCTCTTCTGGCTTCTGGGGATCTGGGAAGAGGATGCTCTGGGTGCCCATCACAGGACAGGGGAGATCACCTGTGGGAAGGGTGATGATGCCCAGTGATCTGTGATGTAGGCAACATGGGGTTGGGTTCTTGTCCTATGTTGATTTTCAGGCTGGTCCTTTGCAAAGTGCTCATCTCTAATGAGTGGATGAGGAAGGTCTGGATTTAGTCCAGTGGATAATCCCTCTGCACTGCTGAGCAAGGTCCCTTATGGATAATTTAGTGTCAAGGAGGGTGCACCTGAAGGTCCTGAGGGATGCTCTTGTGTGTGCGTTCACATCCCAAGCTGTGTCCCATGAGCAGCCATGCAGAGTCTTGTAGCCTGCTAAGCTGCCCAGCCAGGAGCTGTGATGCAAAAGAGACTTGCTGGAGATGTCGCTTCCCAGAGAGGTAGAAGGGTTTTCCCAAATAATTAAGCAAGCCACAGGGACAAGGAGAAGCCTTGTGGGGAGACACCACATGCATCTCTGTTCATCACTGAAAACATGGGTCACAAACAGCTTCCACAGGAAACACAAGATGGAAGAAAGAAACTCATGCCATAAGAGAGGAGCAGGCCTTCTGTCCTTCAAACTCATCCTACAAGCCTATTCTCCTCTGCTTCAAAAGATGTCACAAGAAGATGACACAAGCCCAACAGGGAGGTGTTGACACGGTGGTAGCAATCTTGGGAAAGGTCTCTCATGTTCCTGTGTGCCCGTGGCAGCACAGCAGACCCAAGGGGGCTGACTGGAAAAAGGAAGATGTAGTGTGAGGACTGTCCAGTTTATTTGGGACAGCACTTTCGTCTGTTTTAAGCTGATTATTTTTTGGAAGGGACTAAGCTGAGGCAATGTCAATCTGCATGGGAGATGAGAATGCCACTAGGACAACTGTCCTAGAAACCAGAGGAGTGAAATTTGGCTGGCCTTCAAAGCAAAGTCAATGTGGCTGCTGTAATTGGAGAGGGAAGGCGTTCTAGTGTGCATGTCCCTGCTAGATGCTCAGTTAACACAGCCCAGTAATTCCCAGGCTGGTGACAGAGAGCCCTGCTTGGTCTCCCCCAACCATTTTTCAACTCTGTTGCATCTTTCCCTTCGCTTCATCTAGTCATCGTTAGCCAAATGCTCAAAGATGACACCAGCAGCAGCACAAGGGAAAGCAAAGCTTCCACATCAATGCACATGACTTGACAATGCAAATAGCTTGGGATACACAGTGCATAAGTATATATTATTAAGCAGCCATAAATGAACAAATTTCCCGTACTCGCCTGGTGGGTAGGGGAGGGAGGATTCAGGAAAGACCCAGGGAACTGACAGCCTGAATTGCTCCCTTCTCAGCTTGTCTCTATTGAGTGGCTCATTTGCCCTGGGTGTTTGAAATTGATTCAATTAAGGTTCTTTGTACATTCAGGTATAATAAAATAGGGACAATTAAACCTAATAAAACTCAGGTAGTTGTGTCCTACCTTCTTTATGCCTTCTTGTTCCTCTTACAGCCTCCCCTGAGAGTCCAGGGCACATCCGACTGATTCAAATGGGGCAGGTTAAGGAGGGTTGGCCAACACAACCCTGTGCTGGGTAGTCCCAGATGTCTAAAACCCCACAGAGGAGAAGAGATAGACAGTAGGCTTCCATTCCTGAATTGTCACAGAGAGCAGGTGCAGAGTTGGCTTGGGATGGATGGGTTGTGACAGCTGGAGGACTAGTAATAGGAAGAATGGGGAAAGGATTAAATAGAAGTCTCCCCACTTACAGATGGGCCCAAGCTGAACAGATGAAGCTGGATGGAAAGAAAACACTTGGCTCTATTGAAGAAATCTGGGAGCTTACCATGCCTCTGAGGACCGGATGACACAGAAGAGTCCCATAGCATCCTCTGGAAGACTGACCCCAATTCACGTGAGTTGGCAATAAGGTGCTCCCAGTATTGTCACTAAAGAAGTGGGAGAGGCAAATGGACTCAACAAG
The DNA here is from genome assembly GCA_025331215.1 of Actenoides lindsayi. NCBI lineage: Eukaryota > Metazoa > Chordata > Aves > Coraciiformes > Alcedinidae > Actenoides > Actenoides lindsayi. The sequence goes on from WTSP01014076.1 coordinate 14,858, forward strand.
CACTGCCACAGAGAGACCCTATGAACCTCTGGGTGCACATTCAAGCTTCTAGCAGCTGCAGTGGTGGGAGGAAGGACCAGGCCCTTGGATGATCTTCTCACAAGGTCTAGCCACCACCTTAGAGCATCTCTCACCAACAGGGTCTCTTGTACAGACAGGAAAAGGACCAAGCAACGTCATGTCAAAAGCAGGGCCTAGGACCTGAGAAGTTAAATGGAGAGCACTGCATTTCTTCCCCATAACTGGATGAAGAGTGTGTGGTTATGTGCATGGCCATCAATGAACCACAAAGCCTTTTAGCATCCATTATTTGCAACAGCTGCTGAGCAAACAAATGCGACCACATCAGTCACCAGGCCCATCCCCAGATGAAAGCTGTTCTCATCAGCCAATACCTCCCCCTCAGGAAAGAAGAGCTGACCCTGAGGGAGCATGGTACAAACCCATCCCCCTTTCCCTTCTGTAGGTTTGTCAGAAAGAGATCAAGTGGGGCATCTCACTTCTCCCTCCATCATGCCCACATCAAGGGGCTCACCATGGTCCTTGAATGATCACTGTGGGCCACATTTTCCTTCCCAAGTCAGCTAAGTCCCACTCACAGGCAAGTTTGGGAGAACTGCATATCCCCACCAGACTCCCATTTGCAGCCAGCAGCATAGAACAACTGAGGCCCTCAATGTGGGCACCAACACTTGGAGATCAGATCCATGGAAAGACCTTCCTTCAGCCCTATGTCACCTGCCCTGACATAGAGAAGGACCAAGGCTGGGTGTCAGCCCAACGAGGTTCAAAAAGAAGCAGCTCTTCTGGGCAGCCAGGGGGATTTGGCTGACATCCCAAGGGCTGGTTTCACTGAGCAGATGCTGGGCTCCCTTGGCAGAGCAAACAGCGAAGAGCCCTACAGATGCCTCTTCCCAGCTGCAGACCTGCCCTGGCTTCAGAACGAAGACTTGTGCTTTGCTAGTGTGCTGGGGCCCCTGCACCCCTCTGCCTGCTCGCCTGTTTATCCTCAGGCTGCCAGCTTAACAGGATGGTTTATTTATTTTATTCCTCTTTATTTCTTTTCTCCCCTTTCTATCCCTCTCTCTTTTCCCTTCTGTCTTCTTCTTTTTCTTTTTTTTTTATTTTCTTTACGAGTTGTGCTGCACTTCTTGGTAAAGCACTTTAATCCATTTTAATGCCCCAGTTCTGCTCCTCAGTGACAGCCTGGTGGTTACTCTAATGCGTCCCGCTCACCTCAGGGTTACTAATGAGGTCACAGCAAAGGCAATCTCCAAACTGAATAATTCACTAATCAGATGCTGCAGACTCCAGTGGTAAAATTTATTTCTGACACCTCAACAGCAAATGGGTTTGTGGACACACACATGCACACACGTGCCTGCATGCACGCTTCTGCTCTGTTTCTTCCTTCACAGCTGTTTTTGGTGAGTTGGTGCTGTGCCATACAGGTAACGACAGGTCTCACCACAGGGAAGATCAGCTTGTCCCAAGCTCAGGGCAAGGAGGAGCTAACGTGGTGGTCAGGTGCTGGATTGAGTGTGATGAGACAAAGGTCTGGGGACAAAGGTGCTCTCGTGCCATGTACAGAGACTAGCTGCTGTTAGTTCTCTCCTGGCCTTATCAATTAAGGGACTCACCCTTGATTCAGATATCGGGAGCTAAGGAGCCTTGGGACGAGGGACTAAGGATTAGTTTTAGTCTTTTACACCTTGATAGCTGGAAAATCACAAAAGTGTGCATTGAATTGAAGCATCCAGCCTGTGGAGGGTTTGGTGCTGGCATTGCTAATCTTCTACTCTATGCCCTCTAGGACAAGTCTCCCAGATCTCCACTCACCTCTGCCACCTTGTATTATCAAAATAACATTCCATGAGTTCACTCTTGTCCTTTCTCTGTATTGAAAGCAATATCCATTACTTCTACATGCCACCCTCGAGCATCTCCAACAGAGGAAATAGTAATAATACAATTAATTAGTCCTGCTAATAATAAAAGTTACAGGCAGTCATTAATAATAATTAACACTCCATATTCCTGGAGGAGGCAGCGGTCTGAGAAATTTTGCTTCTCTGTTGCTAAGCCAGAAAACAGGTGGCTGGTGGGTCCTCAGCATGGGGTGCATTGTGGCAAAACCTCCTCCTTGCCTTGGACCTGAACCAATATTGCTTCAGCAGACAGAACTGGAAAGCCCTGGGTAGCTCCATTGGTCCCTCTGCCACAGAGAGACTGTGTTTCTCCTGAAATTGCTGGTCTTCCTCCTGACAGTTGTTCTGCAAGAGAAAGAAGGAAGGTTTGGAGCTGTTTGGGTGGCAAATGGCTCTGTGGATGGTAAGTGCAAGGGCTGGAGGTGACTAGGCTCTGTCTGAGTTGGATGTCATCAGGCTTGGGAGGGCTGAGACACCACTTCCAGCTGGATTTGGGCTGTGCTGGGGGGAAGAGAGGGCACAGAGCTATTTCAGAGAAGTGCAGCTCCCTGTCAAAAGTATAAACTGAAGCTGCTCTGAAAGGGTGTGGTGAGGACACATGGAGGGGCCCATCCAGGAGTCTGGCTGAGGGAGGAATAACTGCTGGACCTGATGCAACATTGCTGAAAGCTTTGTCCCAGCCAGAATGATTCTTGGAAACAAGCTGGTTTCAACAGCCAGGAAAGGTGAGAGGACACAAGGGAGCAGGTCTGCAGATGGAGCATTAGGGGTACAGGATGCTGAAGTGTCCAGGAGGGAAAATAACTCAAGCGGAGAATGGATCTGAATCCGTGCTCCCCAGCCCTGAGCCAGTGCCCCACACACCAGCCCAGCCCTCATCTCTCAGCACCCGCAGATTTGTTTTTTTCTCAGAAAAGAAACAACAAAACCTGCGTGGTGACAAAGTCAGTTTTCTCATCCTATGGCCAGCTCTAGTAATTACACAGCTAAGTGCTCATCGGTGACGGGGCCTGTACAAATTAGCTCTATGGTTTGGCACATCACCACATTCCTGGAGTTCTAGAAGAAGATGTTAATCACAAAGCCCTTGCACATCAGCTGCAGAGGCAAGGCGCTGGAGGGGTGGCTTGGTGGCCATCCAGATCCCACAGCCTGCCACCGAAACTCCACGTGCAAACTTTTCTTGCTAACCCATCTCCAGTGTGAGATGCTGCTGTGCTGGATTGAATGGTGCTGAGCATGATGCTAGCAGCACAGGGGACTGGTGGGTCTAAAGAGAAGTGTAGGTCTCCCTCCAATTTACAGGAGGAAGAGGGGATCCTGATGGAGCCAGAGCAGCTGCAGCCAGTGGGGTTCCCTGCCCCAGACGCTGACAGCCCTGGCCAGGCAAGAGCTGCCGAGTGGACACAGAGCTCCCACCCCCCTGCCTCGCAGGAAGGGTCAAGCAGGGGCGAATGAGCTCATCCTCACCAGAAGTCACCCTTTGATGTCCAGCCGTCCCCCTGGGGCGTGGATCACATATGGCCCACCACGGAGCAAACACGAAGATGCAACATGAGCAGGGAGTGAAATTCCCTCGCCGCTTCCTTTTGGTAAGGCTTTCGTGCTGACCCCTTTTTGCAGTGGCATTTCAGCAATGCCTCTTTTTATGGCCAGGGATGAGGAAGCAGTAAATCCAGGTTCCAGGCGAGCGACTAACACAGTGTGGAGCCAAAATGGCCCGGTGATGAAATGTCTCAGCACGAGCAACGACCTGACAAGTTGCCATCTTTCCTGAGAAAGGGCCACAGCGAGGCAGCGCAGGCCCCAGTCTGGCTCTGGGAAAGAGGGAAGCATGTGGGGGACAAGGAAAGAGCAAAATGAGGCAGGTACCACAAGCACAACAAGGTGGTGAAAGGGAAACCTCAAGCCCTGGAGAATCCAAGAGGAAAAATCCTCACCAACTGGAGTAGGATACCAGGGGCCAAGAGAGCCTCCTCTGAGTGCCAGGCACTGCCAGGCTCCCTGCCTAACTGCTGAGCAAGATTATGTGATAAATGATTGCATTAGTCCGGACAGCTTCTCATTTTCCTCCAATCTGGCCTGTCTGCCCTCTTAGCACGGGGCTCCTGATAACATTTCTCCCTTCACTGACTTCATTTTTCCTCTTAGGTTGTCAAGCTGTCAGGGGGAAGAAAGGAGAAGCGTGGACAAGGCTGTTACTGTCTATACTCCGAGAACATCCTGTTCCTCTTCTGTCCCTGCCCTGCCTGGCCCATCTTGGGTAGATGCCTTCCCACCCTCTCCTCATGGTCCTTGGAGCCCTCCCTAGGCATCACCTGTATCCCTACTTCAGCTCAGGAGACAGTGGCTGCCTCTGCCTCTGATCATGCCAAAGATGCAGCAGGGTTTTGTAGAAATTAAGGCTAGAAGGGGTTTTGCAGACACTCTCTGGCTGAAGAGTTCTGCGTTGATCACAGATTGGGAGAAAAAGACTCATGGCTGATGTGTTGGGGTGCACAGATGATGCTTATAAGCCCTTCTGAGTGAAGCAGATGCTCCTGTCCTGGTTGATTGTTGTTGGAGGGAACCAAACTGACAGTGGGAACCAAGCCAAGCTTATTCTGGTATGGCTTTCTTCTTTTCTGTACGGCCTGCTTGATGTTTCTGCTGTGAAGACAAAATGGAGAGGCTGGGGGAAAATTAGTTGTCATCAGAGTCTGGTGGGTAATGTTCAGCTCGGTGTCCAGGCAGCCATCCATTCTGGCATCGAGGAGCACCGTGAAGTGGAGGTGGTGGCTCCAACAAGGCTGTAGCTCCAGGGTCCTGTGGTCCAGACCAGGGACACGGTTAGGGTGAAACAGCCCTGTTACCCCGCATATCTCCAGTTCCTTCCAAGGCTTAGTGGGGAGGAGGGGGTGGGTGAGACTGAGGCTTGGCCTGATTTTGGGGAGAGAAACACAGCCAGAGCTGAGCAGCTGGATCTCTTCTGGATCCTTCAGGCTAAAAAGGTGATGGTCCAGAAAATATTTTACCTATGCTGCTTCTAGATATGGAGGCTCTTGAAAAACCCAAGTCTTGAACTTCATTTCCAGAGAGAATACTGTGCCTCTATGGCAGCATTGACAGCCAGTACGTGCTTCTAAACACCAATGTCTTCAAGTACAAGTATCCCTTAGGTGGAGGTCACAATAGCATGCAGAATAGAACTCTTCCTTCCTAAATCCCAACTCTGTGAGAGATGCTCAGCAGCTTCCCTGTGCTCTGCATTCCTGTTTCTCCAGTTGCTAAAATGGCACGATAATAATATGTAAACTTTCTGCACATGGCCCAGGTGACATGCTGTGAAATCCTTGGGTGGAAGACGGCCCATAGCTGCAATCCTCTCACCTGCACAAGAGCAGCACTGGGACCAATGGTGCTGGCACCTGCAGCATTTCTAGGATATTTCCCTTCTTCAAAGAGCTTTGCAAACATGAAATAACTCTCCTAACCTCCCGTGAGGGAGCTGAGGAAGCCTAATTATTCCTGGTAACAGAGCACTCCTCATTTTCATTTAGCACAGAGCGAGGAAGGACTTTCATGTCTCATTCTCCCCCACCCCACCCCTAGACATCACTCCTTCATGTCGATACAAGGGTTAACAGCTATTTGTAATCGCATTAGAGAGGCCGTTTAATTCCAAGGAGGCCCGTTCCCCTGACTCCCTCCCCTCCACTGCATCACAATGAGCAGATCAAACAGCGCCAGTTCCGATGCGGAGATTGATCCGGGATGAGGGGAGCACATCCACAGGCTGGGAGCGCAGCGGAGACCGCTGCTGGCATCCTGCTCCGTCACTGGAAATCTTTGCAAACGTCATTAAGAACGGGCTGAATTAGGGTGTCGGGTACCAGGGAGCAGGGGGTGGCTGCGGAGCCAAGCGATGGGGGAGGCGGGTGACCTGGGACGTTGAGTGACCTGAGACGTTGGGTGACCTGGAACGTTATCGCTTTGCTGCTGCTCTGGGGCAAGTGCCGAGCTCAGTAAACGTGGGGGGATTTGGGCTTTCCAACGCCAAGGAGAATGCCACCTTCCCTGCATGGGGTGGGATCGGCTGCTAGGAAGGGCTGAGGCAGGATAACCGCTCCGCGTGCCCGTATTTTGGGATTATTTACAGCCTAGGTAAGAGGCAATCGTGTAGAAATTGGTAAAAAATGCTGATCTCTTCAGATGCCGTCCCTGTGCCCCCTCATTAGACAGCCTGTTTAGCTGTTTACCTGCGAGATGGGTCTTCTTGTTGGACCTGTCAATATTTGCATTTGCGCCCTTTGAAGCGGGTGAAGCCTGGATAAAGCGGCAGAAATCAAGTGGATCTGCAGAATTTCCACACACCTCATCTCTCCAGATTCGACAGATGAAATATAATTCAGGAGGAGAAAAATCTTAGCTGGAGTGAGGGGTCAGCTCAGAAGGAAGATACAGAGACGTGGAAGATGTCTGGGAGATTGATTGCTAGACATGGCCTTCCCGAGGAGCTGCTTCTTCAGCGAGGCTCTGGCAGGAGCTGGAGAGACAGTTGTAGGGTGCCCCACTCCTGCCACAAAGGGGTTGGACCCCCAAGATGGAGCTTAGAAACCCTGATGCAATCACAAGAAGGTGCAGCTCGAGAGGTTGCAAAGCCTCCCAGCTCCTCTAAAGCAAATTTCTGCCCCTTAGCTCTCCTTGTTACCATCACCGCCTTACCCCGGCCACGCTGTTCCCTGTGCTGCCCCTTTGGGGATTACTTTCAGGGTTTGGCTGGATTTGGTGCCCACTGAAATCTGGTGGCTGGGAATGTTGGAGCACCAGAAGGGGGTGACCGAATTGCCTGCTAAGGGGTCCTCACTCCAGCATGCTGCTGGGAGGAGAGAGGACTCCTCCAGAGAGACAAGATCTCATAGTTCCTGGTGTATGGTTATTTTCAGATAATTAATCTCTCAGAAGAAGGAGATATCAGTCACTGCAGGCACTGATGAGGTGTCAGCTGGCTGTTCACTGACAGTAATTGCTTTTTTCTCTCCCCTTCCCTGGAGGGAAACTGAGGCTCACCCACTGCTGCCAGCCCCTGCCCCCGACAGTCTCTTCCACCTCTCTGGAGCCAGTTTGTCAAGGCAGGGCTGGGCTGGGAACAGGAGACACTCCCCAGTCTCCACTACCTCTTGGCAAAGCTGAGCTGCCTTTCCATGGGACACACTCCTTCTCTGTGCTGCACTTCTGGGACATGCCTTGCTCAGCCCCTCTAGATACATGTCCCTGGAAGGGACCTTATGGGTCATGAAGAACAGCTCTGAATTTGAATGGCATCAGCCCCTAATCCCTACTAGCCTCCTCTCTTAGTTCTTCCAGGCACAAAGGCTCCACTGCTTTCCCCAGTTTTATCTCCTTTTATTTTGGCTAAAGAGAGGCATGGACAAGGTGGGGAGGGACACCAGGAATGGGGTCTGTGGTCTGCAGGAGCTGTGCTAGATAGGAGGAGCCAGCAGATTTCGCAAGGACACAACTAGTTCTCTGTAGCAGTAATTTCTTCTCATAAGCTTGCGAGCTCAAGGGATGGCGATTCCCCTTGTCCATCCACATTGTCTCCATCTTCCTTCCAATGCTTTCTCCGCCCTGGAGACCCACAGGACTCAGCACCACTGAGACGTGCAGCCCCCTGGGCACATCTGAGCTCCTTGGTGGCTTGTGAGTCCACCCCAAAGGCTTTCGAAAAGAGGCACATCCCAGCTAGACACTCAAGGAGCCCACTTTATTTCCCACCACATGCCCCCAGAGTCTCTCTGGGACCCCAAGAAGTCTAAGGAGAGAGAAGCTATCAGTAATGAAAATAAAAGTTCCCATCCATTTTCTTTCACTGCTCTGTCTGGTAGGAGTGTTCAGCTGTCCCATGGGGAACAGCTGATCTGCATTTTGACAGGGACACAGGGCCCAGTGGACCATGTAAGTATCAATTTTCCAGAGTGGGCAGATCGTGTGTAATTATAGACCATGCCAGTGTTTATGGCCGTGGAGAATCTCTCTGACTGATACTAAAATGCTTATGAAGTTGTTTTGAACTCTTTCCAGGAGGAAGGGATCCAGTGTAGGTCATCCAGCCCTTCCAGCCCCTCTTTCTGCCCCTCCAAATACCAGATCACCCCATGCTCAGAGCTAAACCTTGGGGACAGAGTAGTAAAGGGCTATAATTGCCAGAAAAGCAGTGTAGGACTTTGCCTTCCTTCTCCAAAACAATGTGCAAAGAGCAAGAGTTTGGTCTGAGAGTCTCGATGACTCTAAGACAAGACTGCAGCTGAGAAGTTGCTTTGGGCTGGGCAATACCTATCAAGTCCTAAATATCAGCAGATTATAGAACATCTCCAGGATCCTGGATTGGATGGAGATGGAGCCTAAAATCTCCTGTTATTTCTCTTATTTCCTCAGCACCAATATATTGTCAGGACCAACTCAAAGAGCAAGAAGGCAAGTGCAAGTACAGGTGTGCTCCATGAAACGTGTTGGAGAAGACGCATGTCCTTGCACGGGTTGCGACCTGACCTCAGGTCCCCTGGCATAGGCTGAGTCGACCTCCACTGAGCCTGGTTCAAGTAGTATGGTGAAGGTCAGAGCTGTGTCTGGGAACTCAAAGTCCAATGCTTTGGCACCGAACCTGGCTAACTAGTCCCTGCTTTGGGCGCAGCTCACTCCTCACAGAAGTTCTCATCGTTCATAAAAAGAACTTCTCTGCAAATTACGGGGAAGGAGCCACGTGAGACACCAGGCAGTCTCCTGAGAAATGCTTAGACTAAATCTAGGCTCTCCAGCCAGTCAGTAGCAAAGTAGGTGAGGAAAAAAAAATGCTTTTAGAAAAAAAAATGAGGCGTTCTGAGAAAAGGAAGAAAGCCCTTAGAGCAGACATTTAATAGCATGGTCATAAACCAGTGGAATTAGAAAGGGACATGAAATAACAGGATTGGTGCAATCTTTTCTAATTTCCGAACCACTGTCTTTTCTGGGGCCTTTAAGCATTGGGGGAGACCATCCGAACCCACCTCACCTGGGTAACCAGCCGGATACATCCACACTATTATCTCCTTCCCCAGCCCTCCTCCAAACACCCACCTGAGCATCCCACCCACAAATGGTGGCTGGGTGTCTCAACATGGGGATGCTGGTCAGTGGAGCAGCAACGATTTCAGGTGGCCTGCTGGTGCCAGTCCCAAATAGCTACCTCCATGTAGATGCTCTTTGTGGTAGAAGAGAGATTTCCCTTCCAGAATAATTACTCCGCTTGGAAGCACACTAATTAGCCTGGAACAAAGTGGTTCGAGTGTCCACATGGGGAGCTATTGTGGAATAGCTTATTCTGTCAGAGCTATTCTGGGCAATTTCCTCTCACAAACAGGCCATGAGATTTAATTTCCCTTCTCTGTACAAACAGATGAAAGGTCTGTGCTTACCAACCCCAAATCATCCCAGCCTTCCCTAGCTGAATCCTGGCTGAACTGTTCTGAATCCTTCTCTCTTTAGGATTCCCTAAATTACTTTTTTTCCTTAATTTTTTTTTTTTTTTTTTTTAATGGGGGAGACATAAATCAGGAAGAGTTACACCACCAGGGCTCTGGGCCCTTTCCAAGGGCTGAGGTCTAACCCAGCATAAATTAACCCAAACAATGGCAAGTGAGGACAATGTTCTGAGCATCCCAGCGAGGACTTACGCAATACATGTTTACCAGACAAAGGAGAAGACAAAGCGGAAAATAAAACCCCAATGCCAAGTGGCTCCATAAACAGAAGTACCCTCTCTTAACTCAGACTGCAGTTTTTCAAGAAATGCATTGTGCGTTTCATTAGCCTGTAATTAAATTCACCTCTCCCCAGCACACAAGATGGCAATGACAAAGGAAAGGAAGATAGTGGGGCAGAAGAGAAGAAAAGCCCATGGTGCTCATGAGGGTGGAAGGTGAGAGGACGCTGGGGCTGTTTTGCGGAGTCTTTAACACTCCAGATACTCCAGTGATGAGAAAACTAGTGAACATGAAGAGAGACCCACCTCTGGCACAAACATAGCCTTGTCACCCGGCTCTTTTGGCATCTTCTCAGCCTGATCAGTTTTCTTCATCTCCCGCTGCACACAGCAGGTCTTGCAGATATGGAAAGGAGAGCAGACTGGAAACACAAGAGCAGCCTCACAGCAAAGGAAGAGAGAAGTCGTAAGGACTAAGACCAGCTGCTCCAGGGAACGAAGCAGAGAGTGCCTTCAGCTGTGGGTCAGAAAGCCTCAGAGAGAACCTGCCAGCCTGGGCTGCCTGGTGACACCTGGCAAGGCAGGGACATCAGGGGACATCCAGGGAGCCAGAGTGGTTTGGAGAGCAGAGGACAAACCATCCACTTTCTGCTTGGTAAAAGCACCACCACTTTGCTTTCACTTGTACCTGATCTTCTCCACATCTTTCCCATTTTATGACAGCTCCCTTATTTAAAAAATAAATCTTGGGGGGGGAATAAAAAAAAAGTAGAAAAAAAAGGAAGGAAGAAAAAAACAACTCTGCAATTTGTTCCTCCAAGCTGGGCTGCCTTTCTGGCCCTGATTTTATCAGAGTGGAGACAGCCTGTCCTTGCAAAATGATTTTACCATCTTGAAAATGATTACAGAGCTGCACAATGCCTTCAGCTCACCATGTAACGATATTTTTATACGCTGTCTCGTTAGATCGTCGCTCGGGTTGAGGATGTTTTCAAACATTGTCTCTTCATGGTCGGCATACCGCAGTACCAGGAATAGAGTGACGAATTGGAGAGAGTTCAGAGGGCAGTGGCAATAATCAGAAATCTGATTTACAAGGAAATGTTAAGAAAGCTGAATCCATTTTGCTTGGCTAGAGCGGAGAACTGAGCATCCACCCACAGAGATCTGGAATGGCAAGAGGCAGGTGCTGGGGAAGGTGGTGCCTAGTGTGGAAGTAGAGGAAAAAAATCAACAAATGAAAATGCACAAGTGGTTTCTCCAAAATATTTTGTTTTCAGCAGATCTGGTATTGATTTGTGGAAGGATGGCTGCTGGAGGGATGGGGAAACTCAACTGGAAACAGTAGAAAAAAAACCAGCCCCCTGGGGAATAATTCTGCTCAGGCAGAGATGTAGGTTACAAGACTTACTGGGTCTGCTTCTCGTCCAACCTTCCTGCTTCCTAAACCACCTCTGACCAGCAGCAACAGCCAGCCATTAGTGACCCGAGCTGCTGACGAACTTGTGCTCAGAAGGTGACGAGCTCCAAAGCTCACTGTCACCCCTCAGAGTCACCTGAGCCCTGGCCCTGGGTAGGTCACATCCCATGCCTGATTGAGCTGACATTATCCCTGTAAAGACAGTTCTTGGCAGGTTGCACGCTTGGGTTTTTTTCCCCTTTATAAATACATGTCCTATAGCATGGCTGCACTCGGGGAACCGAGGGTGTGTGTGAGCAGCCTGTGATTAGAGGAGAACGAAATGCTGATTATGGGTTAATTAGCTAGGCTAATAAACTGCCTGTAGCTTCGTTTAGAAAAGAAACTGTATTTCATCACACAGAAAACAGTGAAGAACATGGAGGGGAAGAGTGTTTTTCTTAGAAAGGCTGAAACTCAGCCCCTGGGCAGGAGGGAGGGAAGGGGATGCCCTGTGCAGATGCAAAGGAACACTGGCAGACAACAGTAGGAGGAGGGTCTGAATTTATCCCTGCTTCTGCCCTACAGCCAGTCAGGAGGAGCAAACTGGGGCTGTTGGAGGGCCTGGGGGAGTCACAGGGGGGAGAAAAATCAAAATCACATTGATAAGAACTGTTATGTCCAGACATGGTTCCCAGCCATGGCCAAAGGTGGGAGAATGTCTCAATGAAACAGGGCTGGGGGGACCCCCAGCAGGAGCCAGGGTGAGGAGCAGGAACTGAGGGACAGAGCACTTCTGGTGCTGGAGGAATGAAAGCAGTTGGGACAAACTTGGCCAGGGCAGCAGCATATGTGTGAGACCACAGGAAAGGGACAATCCTGCCCAGGGGAAGGATTAAATGATCTACAATGCTTACATAAAACAGTTGTTTCCATTGCTCATTTCTCTCTGAATCAGATGTTTAGAGGTTTATCTGAAACAGCTTTTCTTTCTTCTTTCTTTCTTTTCTCAGCAGAGGAGATGGAAACCCCAACACCAGCCCTCACCTTCCTGGTCGCATTTCTGTTCCCAGATTCTCCCACAACAACGAGGTGCCCTGGAAAAAGCCAAGCTGGCTTCACCAGGCTCTTCCCACAGACCTGGCACCCAATCAGCCTGGCAACACATTGGCCAGAACCCCATGGGGACTACTTTTCTCTAGCTCAGCTTCTTGGTTCACAGCTCAGCTGCGGGCAATGTCCCTTTCCCTTTTCACTCTGTCATGATGGGAGCATACGTGCAAGGTTCTGGCATAAAAATACATCCCTTCCCATCACATTCAAGTGTATTAATAATGACACTTAATAACTTCTGCTTAATGGCCTCCATATTTGTGTGGGTATCTGTGACATATGGAGGACTGGACATGCTTTCTCAGCACACACACAGAGTGGTTGCCCCATATGTCATGCAGTTTGCAGGAAAAAAAAAAGGGAGAGGGACAAACAAACAGCACTCTGGGAAAAAAAATAATTTCATTTCATGTTGCTGATAAAAATAGGGTCAATAGCTCTGGAGATCAGAGTCTTCTCATTCTACAGTGGATATGAGAACCAGGCACTCATGCCTACGGCCAAATTCCACCCTGGAGCATTTGAGAGGACTTCTCTTAGAGTGCATTGCATCCTCAACCCTCACCCACCAGAGGTACCAGATGCAGGCCAGGGTTACCTGAGGATGGTCAGCTCTTGAGGGCTGTGCTTTGGCTGTACCCCAGCCACACCAGTAGTTTGCTTCACGTATGGACAGCAAATCTAATTGTGAGGGCAACTGAAGTACATCTGTGAAGGGACAGCCCGAACATACCATGTGAATGTAACAAGCCCATTAACAAGCTGGATGGTCACCAAATCACGTCCCGTGTTTAGGATCACGTAGAGGGAGAGGAGTCTGGGAACAGCTGCAGAAGGGTATCTCTCTAAAAGGACGGAAGACCTCAGTGTCTCCTCAAGGGGAGCACTCATGGGTCATTAAGATGTCTCTGCCAGGTGCTCAAGCTGGGTAAGGAAGGGGTCAGCTGAGAGGATCTCATGTGGAGATGGTAGGGGGAGAAGCTGCTGGAAAGGTCCCCCCATGTCACAGGCATAGCTTTCACCTCCCCGAGCTCTACACATTTTGCAGCCTTGCTCCTCTTGGTTAGTTTTCCAGAACAGGTTACATTTCTGTCTCTGCTCACTGATCAATTAAAAACACTAATTTAAAAAACAGCAAAACTAAAACTAGAAATCAGTCAACCCTCACCAGTCAAGACGGCTCTGAAGCAAGCAGCATCTACAGCCATGGAAAGGCTCTGATTCCCAGTCCACCACCCCAGGTTTGGCATGAGGCAAAACCATTTTCCCCATATAGAAGAGGCTTCTATTACTTCTTTTTTTTTTTTTTTTTCCCCAGTCAAAAGCCCTCCTGGGCAGAGGTACATATATCCCAGAGCACCTTTCCTTATTGCAAGGAAGGAGACACAGCCCAAGGTGACTCGAGGGTCTCAAAGAAGGCCATGCCCCTAAACCACACCGCTGCTGTCCACCCAGCCCTAGTGGTCCTGGGGAGAATTCTGTCACCTTAACTCCACGTATGGGCTTTCAGTCACTGAAATCTCCTTCTTGCACCGTAAGCAGGTGAGGCTAGAAATAACAGTGATAGAAATGCTGGTGGGAGGGAGAGAGGTTCAGATGTGGTGGTGATTCAAAGGTCTTCCTACAAAATCTTTCTAATTGGGCATTTACCTAAGCTGCATACCCTGCGACACAAAGCCGTTGCTTAAAGCAGCACATACAGTGAGGAAATTGCCTTTTTATTTTGCTAGTTATTATTCCTCACTGGAACAGGGCAGGGGGGAGGTGGGGAGAAGACGGGGGGAGATATTGCTCTTGATTTTTTTATCAAGTTTAAGCCACTCAGCCTGATATTCAATAAAAGAACACCTATCTCTGGTTCGAGATGAGTAGCCTTTCACAGAACAGTCATTGCCTGAAAAGTAACCTTTAAGCATCTGGCTGTCTCTTAAGCTAATGCAGGTAGAGGATGGAGAGGAAGTTACTGTCAGTTCCGTACCTTTGAAAAATGTAGCTCCTTCTCTTAAAATTCAGCAGCCAGCCACACACGCTTTGATTGGTTTCGCTGAAGTTGTTGTTTTCCATATTCCCAAAATCACTATCTGTCACCTCCCCCCCCGCACAAGCCCCCCCGCAGGCAGGAGGAGGGAAGCAGAGTCAGCCTGTGCTTTAGCGATCAGCATCGTGTCCTCTTCTCACCGCTGATGCTCAGAGCAGGAAAGCCCTAAACCTTCCCTTTCAGCAGCTCCTTCAGGGGAGTGCAGAAGGAGCCAGCAGGTCCCAAGCGAGGGTCTGGGCAGTAAAGGGCGGGCTGTTAGAAGGGCTGGTGTTGCACCCCAAGCCCTCAGCGTGCCAGTCCTTACCACGACAGCAGCTCGTGCTGGGGCATTTGTGCACCTGATGCACTCTCTCTGCACATCTCTGGGTGTGACTGCGGCAGCCAGGAGTGGCCTCGAGGTGACAAACCATCCCCTGGTGCCACAGATGCCACAGGGCAGGCAAACCAGTCTCACCAGGAGGTTAGGATCTCTGTGTGCTTGCACCTGCAAATGCATCACGAACTTCTCCTAGGGCTTGCCATGACCATAAGTTCTCCCACTACAACCAGCTCAGCAAGGCAAGCTCCCAGCCAGGCTACTAACATGGACAGGGTTTGCCTAATTCCTTATGGGAGAGCCATGTTGGAGCCTTCTGAGACCTTTGGTGTGGCAGCCTAAGACGTCCCCAACCTTGCATGACAAAGCCCAACCCTTTTGTAACAGAAATGGTCCCTGCAATGCCATCCTACTTCAGGGAATCATAGAATGTTAGGGGTTGGAAAGGACCTAGAAAGATCATCTAGTCCAACCCCCCTGCCATAGCAGGATCACCTAGACCAAGTCACACAGGAACATGTCCAGGTGGGTTTTCCCATCCATGTGACTTTTCCAAGCAGTTCCCTGAGGAGGCCAAGGTTGGCCTTTCTGAAGTCCAGGGTAGCGATCCTGCTTGTGGCCCTGTGCCTACTGCCCGTAATTCTGAACTCAAGGGACCACCACCATGCTTAGGAAGGGCAGCATTTAGGATACGGGGCTGCAGGATGGCCAAGAGAGAAAGACACACACGAGTCACCCGCTGCCACCCTCCATACACATCCATCCCACCGTGCCCTGAGTCCCCTCAGCAGGGAAGAACCCCCCGCAGCACTGGCTCTGCTGAGAGAGGTGTCAGAGCCCGGCCAACGAATACACACATGTGCTGGAGGAAACCCGAGCCCTCCCCACGCGACTCCCCACCGCTGCATCCCCTGTTAGGAGGTTCAGGATTTAAGGTACCCCCGGCACCTACTGCCTAAGTGACAAGCAGCTGTCAGCAGCTTACGGGGGTCTCCGGCTGCCTGCAAATTTCCGCATTAAAGCTGTAAGCTCTCATGTCTCATTTGGGACCAATAAAACAGGATAGGGGAGAGGCTGTCGTGATAAATGGGGCATAAATCACACCTCCCCCTCCTCCTTCCCCTTCCTTGGGGGGGAGGTGGTGCTGCCAGAGCCTTCACGAGCCCTCCTTCAACATGCTCAGACAGGTCCTCTTCTGCCTGTGCAGTCAATTAGAACTTCATCAGAAATCAATTTGCGAGGCCCAGCTGAGATGTACCTATAGATCAGGCAATGCCAAGTGATTATTACACTAATGGAATATTCCATTGATTAATTGAATATTTAAGTCTTGAAATGTAAGCCCCACTGTCTTATCCACAGCTTGTTATGGAGCTGAGCAGCAGAGACATCGCACCAGTGTGAGAAGCTAAGCTTAAGTCTTGCTTTTTTTGGGGTGAAAGGCAGAGGTCCTGGGCCCGGTCACACAGGAAACATCGTGACATCTTTGGTAGACTCCTCAGCCACCCTGAGACACTCCTCTTTCCTGTGGCAGCAAAAATAATGTCCTACCTTTTCTAGCAGAGTGGGCTTGGAGACTTATCCTGATTTGGATGTCATGCATTCTGGGTGACAGGTGAGAAGGACAATGAAAAATAACGAAAGCACCTACAAAAAGTGCATACAATGGCTAATAAAGTGGAGAAGTTGCTGTTGGGTCCATTGCCTGGACTCCTTTCTAGGGCTTTCCAGCTGCTCTCTGTGGCTGGGCAGCACCCATCACACTGACCTCTTCCTCTCACGCAGAGCTCCGTGAACTTCAGCCGTTCTCTGCCTGTTGCACAGCACCAGTTTGGATGGCCCAGCCCCGTCCCAGGGACTGCACTGCTCCTGTTCCCCAAGCCCGAGGAGGAAATCTTTGGTGAATTTTTCTTTTTTTTACACACCAGCAGATGTCAGGACTGCGGATCACAGCCAGCAGGTCAGGAGGGCCATCTGAGAGTTTCCCAAGCTCCTCCACCCGCAGCCCAAGAGCTTCTCCACACCACAAAAGTCCCAGGTGTCCAGAGGGCAAAGGTGGCCAGATGCCTCCTGCATTGGGCTTCCGGATCTGCCGCATGGAGAGGGCCAGGTTACTTGTTCGGTAAAACACCTGGTTAAGTGCTTTGTTGGACAAAGGCCATAATGACCGAGAGAGAGAAACGAGGCAGAGATGGGGGAGAAGGGAGGGATGGGAGCAGCAAGTGAAAGAGAAGTGGGTTGCAGCTGGAGTAATCATTCCTGCCCAGTGGTGGGTTAAGGAATATAATCCCCAAATGGTATTAAGTGCTTAACTCATCAGCAATCCATTAGCTAGATGAGCAAGAGAGAGGACTCCAGTTCTCCATACAGAGCTCCTGCTCCCACACCAGACAGTGGTGAGCACATGAAGAGCAAGAGCTGCCCATGCCCAAACCCTGTGAGTTGGCTGCTGGAAGAAGGAGCCATCTGGTCCAGAAAGGTGACCTCCATGGCAGATGTCCAAAGGACTGGAAAATCATTTGCTTTCCTCCCGGGGGGGCTACAAGCACCCCATCAAAGGTTTCTTTCAAGAAACTGGTAGAGGCTACAACAGTGGTCACTATTTTCACAGAAATCATTGCAACGGTCAAACTGGACCCTTGTTCCCACCTGCTGCCTATCTGAGAGGCCTAAATCGATGGCTGTGATGCAACCATAGATGGAAAGATGTACAAAGGCTCCCCGTTGTTTCCACCTTCCCTTCTCCCTGTCCACAGCTTCTGCCCCACTTCCTGCCCAAGGTATGGGAGAGGACCTTGGAGCAAGCCAGACTGAAAGGAGCACATGGAGAACAAGCAACATGCCTCGTTTTTGGCTGGAGAAGAACAGGTGTCCCTCCTGTACCTCAAGTTCTTTGTGTATGGGTTTTTTTCTGAACAGGAACATAAAAGTAAATGGAAAGGAAAAACAAGTATTGATGGAAGAGCTAGAAGGCAGAAGAGAGTTTTTCGTCTCACTGAGAGACCTGACCTTTCAGTGGTAGCTTCAAGAAACCTCAAGCAAATGTGCTTTGTTGGCATTTGCTGCAGGTGAATTGTTGGGATTTTTCATCTCCCCCCTCTCAGGACACAATGTCTAGACACTTATTTAAGTTGCAGGCTCTGTGTGTCTTGGAGACCTGAAGAGTGTAGAAACCCCCAGTTGGTGAGATCAGGCTCTGAAAAGGCACCTGAAATCATGGCCTTCAGTCTTTTCTCAAGCAGCAGATCCCTATGAAACCCAACATTTCTCATGCTCAACAGACCCCCTTGCCCTCATGTGTGGACCTGCCAACAAGGCTGCAGTGGGACGTGGTTCTGCAGCAGCCTCATGCACTACTCATGGTCTCCAAACCACTCTAATCACAAAACACAACAGACTCATAAAAGCAGCACAGAAAGATGGGACAGAAATGAAACACATTCCACTGGGTTGGGGTTTGCATTTGCAAAAGAGAAGAGGAAAGTTTGTCTGAGATGGTGTAAAACCATACAGCCCCTCCTCTCTCATAGCAATGAGAAGCAAAATGTCCAGGCTGCCTTCCTCATAGGAGAGGGCTGGTAGCCCCAGGCATACTGCTGATGCCAGAAACCGAGGGAGGAACTGGAGATCAGGCAGCAAATAGGGAGAAATGAGATGCAAAATGATGGAGAACCCGTCCTACCCATCTGGCCTTGAGTTCCCTTCGCCTGTCCTCGGCCAGGGGGATGTGGGAGGCCCACGGCAGAGGTATTATAGCAGCAGCTTCCAGACACACGCTGGGGGAGGCATGCAGTCTGTCCAGACACGGGCCTCCATCTCCCACTGTGCATGGAGCAGGAATCTCTTTGGCAAGCCCTGAAACACATCCCCTGGGGCAGAGGGCAGCAGAAGCAGCCGCGGAGCCAGCAGCTCAGCGCAGGGTACCACGGCCGGTTCAAACAGCGGTCGCTGCTGACATGGGGAGAAGAGATAACATCGCTTAAGCAGAGTTTGCAGTGCACGGAGGTCAAATGCTGTCCCCATGGCCCCTGCCTCCCCCTGCCCGAGGGCTGCTACAGCCTCCGAGTGCCTGTAAACACGTGCACCATCTTCCCTTCCCTCTGCAAAGAGCACAAACAAAAAAACCCCAAGAAATCATAAGAAAACAAAACAAAACAACCCCCCCGCCAAAAAAAAATGAAAAGAGAGAAAAGAGAAAGAGAAAGAGAAAGAGAAAGAGAAAGAGAAGAGAAGAGAAGAGAAGA
>WTSP01014077.1:0-19263 GCA_025331215.1 Actenoides lindsayi
GCTAAACAGCCCCAGGGCTCTCAGCCTTTCCTCACCAGAGAGATGTTCCAGTCCCTTCAGCATCCTCGTAGCCTCTGCTGGACTCTTCTCCAGTATTTCCCTGTCCCTCTTGAACTGGGGAGCCCAGAACTGCACACAACACTCCAGCTGTGGTCTCACCAGTGCAGAGCAGAGGGACAGGAGAACCTCCCTTGACCTGCTGGCCGATCCTACAGCTCCATCCTACAACTATTGCAGGAAATGCTATGTCCAGAGATTCACAGCTGTCTGCTGTTGGGTTGGATTCATGGCGTATGAGAAGGTTTGCCGTGGGACGTGTGTGTAGAGCTGTAGCCTAACCAACCTGAGAACCACGCTGAGGATCTCAGCAGGGCCTTCCCCTTGGCTCTGGGATGGGTATGGGCGATGTAAATAAATAATGGTTTTGCATAAACATCAACATCCTGCTCCTACGAGTCCATGGTCTCCTTTCCTTGCCATTTAGCAGCTCCGAAAGGCTCACCAGCAGCCGAAGCACCGGGTGGGTGGTATCCTGAGCGTTACAGTACTGACAGTTGACGGGGCTCTCTTCGTGTGCGCTCCTCGAGCTCAGTCCGTGTCAGTTGTGGTGAATTTGGGCTCCTGACGTGGCACAGATAAGGAACTGCTCCTCGCCGACGCCTCTGGGGCTTTTTATCTGGCTGAGTTTTTACCCCTGCACCCCCATACCTCCTGCCCGAGGGGTTTGAGGTCCCTGGAACATTTTAATAGCGAAAAAAAACATCGACGTGTTTGTGCTTCATGTAACTGAGCCCACAATGCCGACCGAGTACCGCAACTTCCGCAACAGTGTGCCCTTCCTGATCCTCGCTCTGCAAGCTGTTTTCATCATCCTCTTTTTTTTTTTTTTTCCCTCAGTTGATGGTGGATCCCAAGCCAAGATCTCCTACCCAGGTAAGATCATCAGCCTGGCTGCAAAAGGAAGGGTCGGGGCTTGCTTTTCTTTTGCTGGGAAGTAGAGGTGGCGTTCGGCGGGCTTTTGTGTTTGGTAGTGAGAAGCAGAGCGTTTTTAGAGCCCTTTGAGCACCCTACCTTGCCACGCGTGGTGTGGGTTTGTTTCCATCAATAGGGAGGAAGGCGGAAGCGATGCTGAATTGCAGCGTTGGGTCTGTTTTCTGCTGCTCGTTCGTGGTGAGCTTGATTGGTATGAACACAACGAGCTCCCGAGGGCTCCGTGTTCGGTGCCCGTCCCTGTGAGGTCTGGGTGTGCAAAGGTGTCATCGTGCCCGAGAAGTCAGCCTGGCAGTATTTTCCACTTGAATGCTTGATGTAAATAAACGAAGCCAATGCGGTGGAATTAAGGGTTTAAATATATGGCAGAGATCTGTTTTGTGCACTGATCAAAGGGATGTATTGGATTAAGCTGCGGCCGCAGCGTGTAACGTATTTGCAGTGTTGTGCAAATATCCTCCTGACATTCTTGTGTTACCTTCCCCATTTTGCAGCTTGAAAACCGAGATTTACTTCCTAGCAGTTTGATGTTTCGCTCTAGGTACAGGCTGGCACAGCCACGTGGGAATATGACACCCCAGGGGACACTTTCAGGCCCGCAGATCCAAGAGCTTGTACCTTGGACAGCCTTTGCCTTTTACTCAGTAGTGCTGGTTTCCATATTAAACTCTTCTGCTGCTATTTCTGTTCCTTATTCCCAGGTGAGGGCATCATAGAGGCTTCTCTGTAACTTATTGCTTCCCTAATGCTCTCAAGGAATGATCAGCACTAATTCACAGTAACTGTCCCTCAGAATTCCAGTTTGAAGCTCTTTAAATTCCCCTCAGGAAAAACAGATGTCCAAATTTCATTGCTAAATGCACTTTATTTCTGTCATGCTTTTTGGCTTTTCAGCCACCATCCTATGGCACCCGTTCTGATCACTTTGTAAGAATAACTGCAGAGTAAAAGGTGTTATTTTTCTGATTACTTAGGGATTGGAAAGCAAGTTCTGGAATTCTTTGCAAACAATAATAACAGGACCTGAATTTTTATCTGAAAGCTTCTTAGTTAATCGTGGGGCTTTATTTAACCAGAAATCCAGTCTGCATTAACAACTTCACCACTCTCTTGGTCCTTTTCTGTCCTGCAGCTTTTCAAGATGTCAACCACATGGTGATTTTTGGATTAGGCTTTTTCCTGATGTTTCTGAGAAGATACGGGTTCAGCAGCACTGGATTCAACCTCCTGATCGTTGTGGTTGGTGTCCAGTGCTCCGTGCTGATGGAACATTTATTCCTTTTTCTTCTTCAAAAGGAACACAAAAATGACCTGAGGAGGTAATTAGTTTGGTTTAGAATTGGAATAACCTGGGAGTGCTGGTGGCTCTTTGTGGAGGATAATGCCATGTTATACAGACCTGTTTGCAAATTAGCATGGTCCTATTTGCAGACATTTTAGAAGGGTTTGGGTTTTAAGTGTGCTTTACTGTCTGTCAGGCTTGCTTTATTGGCCCTGGCGTGGTCCTGATACAGAATGATTGTTTCTCTTTCTTTTATTGCAGAATAGGAAAGGCTACTGTGAGTATGGCTGCTGTGGTCATCTCCACTGGAGCTGTTCTTGGGAAAACTAATCCTCTGCAATTAATTCTGATGACAGTTGTGGAGATAATAGTTTTCCACGCGAGCAGATGGATGAACAACATTTTCCTGCAGGTACTGTGGTTTGATTTCCAGGTGCATGGGGGAAAATTTCACTGGGACTTTGGAATGTACTTAGTGAGCTCCAAGCCCTCTGTACTCTGTATTTATATAATTTGCTGTATCCATATTCTTGGCCTTAAAAGGCAAGTGGATCTGATGGATTGGGATGTAGTGCATTTGGCCCTGCTCATGCCCTGCCCGTCCCCAGCACAGGAATGAATCACAGAATCACAGAATGGTGGGGTTGGAAGGGACCCCTGGAGATCATTGAGTCCAAC
Organism: Actenoides lindsayi; assembly: GCA_025331215.1. Taxonomy (NCBI): domain Eukaryota; kingdom Metazoa; phylum Chordata; class Aves; order Coraciiformes; family Alcedinidae; genus Actenoides; species Actenoides lindsayi. The sequence continues at coordinate 2,951 of WTSP01014077.1, forward strand.
CCCCCCCGCCAGAGCAGGGTCACCCAGGGCAGCCCACACAGGAACAGATCCAGGGAGGGCTTGAAAGTCTCCAGAGAAGGAGACTCCACAACCTCTCTGGGCAGCCTGGGCCAGGTTCTGTCACTCTCACAGGGAAGAAGTTTTCCTCATGTTGAGGTGGAACCTTCTGTGTTCAAGTTTACACCTGTTGATCCTTGTCCTATTGCTGGGCACTACAGAAAAGAGATTGTCCCATTCCACTTGACACCCACCCTTCAGCTATTTATAGACATTATTAAGATCCCCTCTCAGTCTTCTCCTCCCGAGACTAAACAGCCCCAGTTCCCTCAGTCTTTCTTCACAGGGGAGATGCTCAAGTCCCTTCATCATCCTCATAGCCTCCCTTGGACTCTTTCCAGTAGATCCCTGTCTCTTAAACTGGGGAGCCCCAAACTGGACTCATTATTCCGTGTGTGGTCTAATTAATGAAAGCCTTGACCTATGTTAAGGCACTAATTGCCTTTAAACTTCACCTCTTCCCAATGTCAGTTGGGTCTGGAAGATTTCCAGTATGAATGGTACACCAGCCCAGTCTGGACAGCAGAGTCAGACCTGCATTTAACGTGCAATGTCAGCGTTCCCCAAACTCTCTGTGTATGGATTGTGTGTTTCTGAGCTGTGTTGAATTCAGACAAGTCAATCTCACAGAAATAGCTCGTGCGTAGACTGAGGGGCTGGGGAAATAAACTGCTTATAGGGAGGCTACATGAGCAACTATATCAGGAACTGCATCGAAGGCTTCCTGTGGCCTGAAATAAACTATAAATTTGATCCTTCTGTTGGTATAGATTCCAGAGAACATCGGCATGATGCACGTTCACCTGTTTGGAGCCTACTTTGGCCTGGCAGTCTCCTCACGTTTCTCTGAGCCACCACCCAGGGCTGAGAAGAACAGGAGTACCCCCAAGTCGGATTTATTGTCGATGCTGGGTGAGGCATTTGCTTTAACGGCTCAGCTGGAAGAAGGGGTTGCAGTGAGAACACAAGGAAGAGTCTGGGGGGGGCTGGCCACACATCCAAAACACAGGTCTGGACGTGGCCGAGCATAAACAATTGCTGCTGCTGCGGTTCGTGGTTTCTGACGAGTTGCTGGGTCTCAGCATGTTTCCTACCAGACACAGAAGCCACCCCTGCAGCAGCCGTGGCTTCGTTTGCTGAGTTTTTGCATAGTTTTTGTGTTGGTAAGGGACTTGGTCACCAAAGTTGAGGTCATTACTTGTATTTCAGTAGTGCTTCCAGTTCCCAGCTGGGGCCGCGGCTCAGTTTTGTTTTGCAAGGTGCTGTACAGAGATATAAAGAGGCAGTCCCTGCCTAGTAATGTAAATGAAAAGATAAAAGCCTGATGAAGGGTGGGGAATGTGATACAGATGGGCGCACGAGGAAGGATCTGAGTAATGAGAGGTTGAATATATGGGAGTTTCAGTCCTTTTCTTACAGAAACAATTTGGTTTCTTCATCATGATGACTTCCATTATGTAACTGCCACCAGCTTTGCTAAAATCTTTCTACAAAGGCCCCCAGAGTCTAATTCTTGGCCAGTCTTCACCCAGTTGAGGGAAAGAGAAATTGAAATGCTGCTTCTGAGGGCTGTGTGAAGGGTACTGGGGTTTTCACCTGTATTTGAACTCATATTGTGACTGTTTTATTTCCATAGCTGAGCAGATACTTCTAAGAATGCTTCGGTGGCATTAGTAGTTTTTTGGGGGAGTTGTGTTTTTTTCCTTGTCCCTTCCTTTCGCCTTCCTTTCGCCTTCCTTTCCCCTTCTCTTATGACTAACTATCTAATCCATGGGAATAAGATTGTCCACCAGTCCTCACTGCTGCCATAGGTTATAAATTGCCAAAATGGCCTCTCCTGTTAGAGAGGCACCACCTTGGCACACTGAAAGGGTGGAAACTGGATTTCACGGAGCCAAGATAAGCTTGTACAAAAGCAGTAGCTGCCAGGGTTGCTAGAAGTTGGATTTAACCCTTGTGCTTTATAGTGACGATGCTTGTGTCACTTCTGAATTGACTTGAACAAGGACACTTCAAATTTTACTGTCAGGTGAATTGCACAAGGATCTGGTGCCTCTGTGGCACGAAGAGGAGAACATTAGCTATGGAAGTTGGCTGGACAGCAAGAAAAAAAAAGAGTAGACTGGAGGAGGCAAAATAACCTGTTGCTTGGTTCTGTTGTCATCTGTGCACTTGGAATTATGAGCAAGTCAAGGAGCAGAGGTGCTGATTTCCATGAGTGGTCCCACTTGACTCGGTGTGAGGCCACCTACTTCCCTCTGCTGGCTGGAATTCCATCTGTCTGGGTGTCCAGAGGCACGTAGGAAAAGGTGCATCCTGCCAAGCAGTGGGCTCCTTTTAGAGAGACTGAGATTCCTAAACCCTGACAATTAAGGCCCGGGTCATAGAAGCAGAAGGACCTGTTTTCATTCCTGTTGTTAGCGAAGCCTGCGTGGTCATGGAAGTGTGATGCTGTGTAGTGATCTTACAGGAGGCAACTCAGTTGTGGTTTTGGACTCGTCCACCAGGGAGTAGCCATTTGGCAGGTGACTCCTTCACAACTAACAAGAAAGCTGAGGTGGTGAAGCATGATCACCTCAGCTCCAGCTATTGGTCTTCAGCCCTCCTCTGGAGTACTCCTAGCAGAGGTAGAGAGGATTCTGTTCTTGTGATCCAGTTCATCCTCTTTTTCTCTTCAAACCCTGCCAGGATGCAAGAGAACCAGGGCCAGTCATACTGGCAGCCAAGGCAGAAGACATTCCACTGTGCACTTTGGGTTTCTTTGTAGTGATTTTTACCACGTGAGCTGTTTTCTCTTCCTCCTTGGCTTGCTTTCAGCCTCTCTTGCAGCTGGTTTTGAACATTCATTCCAGACTTCTATGAAAAAGAGTAGAAATTTTGGCTGAGGAGCTGGTGTAGCAGGTAACTCCCAGGGCTGTCTGCACAGTGACTTGTTATCCTTTGTTTACAACGTGGGAATTGTAGGGAATGCCAAATGTGGGCCAGAGCCTTCCAGAGAGAGCCAGTGAGGGAATCGCTGAGGTTTAGAGCAGGTGATGATGGTTGCTTGTCCTTGTCTCCAAGGTACTCTCTTCCTCTGGGTTTTCTGGCCGAGCTTCAACTCTGTGCTAATTGCGAAGAGCAAGAGCAAAGCCATCTACAACACCTACTTTGCCCTTGCAGTGAGTGCTGTCACTGCCTTCCTCTTGTCCGTTCTGACCACAAAGGATGGAAAATTCAGAATGGTAAGACATGAGAGGAGATCACTGCGTGGAGAAGCTGCTTTCCTGTTACTTTCAGTAACGGACTCAAAGAATGATAGTTATTAAGTAAAAGCCAGTCCAGGTTTCCAGTCTGACAATCATCATTAGCCTCCCACGCAGAACACTGAAGCTGTGACTTCCAAATCAGGTTCTCAGTTTGTAATTTACGCTGTACAGAGGCCCAAATTCACCCTGAAGAGAGCACACCTCTATGAGAATGGCAACCTAGGATAGTGGGCTGCTGGAAGCCATGACTGAATTCTCACTCCATGTTTCTGTGGGTTTCTTTTCCAGGCCCATATCCACAGTGCAGTGCTGGCTGGTGGGGTCACAGTCGGTTACACAGCGCACGTTATCGACTACCCTTGGATCGCCATGATTTTGGGTTTGCTCGCCAGTGTGATAACCATATTGGGATCTTACTGTTTACAGGTAACACTCCAAACCTGACACTGGTTTTTGTGTAAGCTGTTGAAACTTCTTTTCCAGTGTAGGGTACCTCAGGGGTACCTATGAGAGATATTAAAGCAGGAAACCAGGAAGTGTTCTGAGCGGAGCACAGGATTGCAACTACCAAAGTTCATCTCCTAGGTCTGCGATAGGTAATATGCTCTTACCAACTTGGTTTTGATGTATCACTTAAACCCTTTCTTCTTCTCAGAGATGCTTGTATCCTGCTCTCAAGATTCACGATACCTCTGGAGTTCATTTCACCTTTGGCTTGCCTGCTGTGCTTGGAGCTCTTGCCCAAGTCCTTTTCTTAATAATAAAACACTGGGCTGATTTACCAAGGTATGTAAATTCTTGCTCTTAAGTACTCAGCTTAGCTAATCATTATTGTATTATGCCTCAAGAGTTCTCATCTGTATAGAAAACCTGAACATCATCACAGGTAAATGATTTTATACCAGATAACCTGAGATATTCTCTGGAGTCCAAAAAAGTCAATAGAAAAGACCCTCAGAGCTGAACAGACTTTGGATCAAAACTTTAATATTAGGTTTGGTCCTGTTTTCTCTCTCCCTTTTAATTTGATATTAAGTACAGCAGACATAGGAGATGGAAGCTGGGAATGTGCAGGCTTCCAAGACTCATTTTGGCTTTTGTGATGTGTTTTGGGGAGCTTTGTATGCTAACTTGAGGTGTGTGCGTGTGTGTGTCAGAAATCAGCATTTCCCTTCAAATGAGGCTTTAACTCTGAGTCAGGGGCAAGAATACCAGTTTGGAATAAGCCAATCTGGACACTGAACTGGAAAATATACTTGGGGAGATACCCTTCAAGAGCTGAAGGGCTCAGGTTTGGATATTCTCCATGGGTTGTTTTGATTTGGCACTGACATCTGAGTTTTTCAAATCAAGCTCGGGTCGTGTCATCCAAGTCTGATTTTCTCAGTTCACACAGTAACGAAGCACAGTGTGTGGGCCTTACACATCTCATCATGACCTGACAGAAGCAAACAAATGTAATGAAATTTTAGTACCACGATGATGGTTTCTGAGGGCAAAAGGTGTCCTCTGAAGCCTACTGGGTTTGTGGGATTTCTTAAAACATCGAACTGCAGCTGCAGAGAGATTTGAGAATAAAAGAATTTTTGTGAGAGGTTTTGATGTAAAATGCTGTGTAGATACAGATTCATTCACGGTCCTAATGCTAAATTCAGCCCCTGTCAAAGGTGAAACACCTGCTTTGTTTTTCAGTCTGGAAAATTTGGTCCTGGTTCATACTGGTGCCTTCTGCCTGACCATCAGCGTTGCCTTGATAACAGGTTTGATTACAGGTCAGTATTGAAAAGCAGGTTTTGGTAATATCTTCCTCATTTCCTGGGGGCAAGTAGTACATCATCTTACCACATGGGCAGCATAACCCTTTGCAGAAGGAGGGTTTAAACTCCCAGTTTAACTCAGCCTCTGAAGTGTGTTTCTATGGGTAAATTATTCGTGGATGAAGCCGTGGGAAACATGAACACCAGGGACTCTTCAAAGCCAGGCTTCTGAAGAGCTGCATTCAACGTAAATAACCTATTTCATTCTTTCATTGGTGAAGTTTATTGTACACTTAACGGCTGCCTTCACATTTCAGGTGGGAGATGTGCAGGGAGGAAAACACTTTTACATTTGGGTATCAACAGAAAAATGTTATCTAGAGCTTGTCGCGTTTTGGGCCGGTTGGTATAAACCTGGACAAGTTTCATGAGCCTCAGTAGTTCACTTGCATCAGCCCAGCACTAGGCCTTTGATCACGGGGTGGTTTGGGATCACGTGTTTCCCCTGTGACAGTCTGGCTGGTGGCAGCTGCTCTTGTTCTAGAGCTATTAATTCTGGTCTTGAGTAAAAGAGAAACGGCAGATGAAAGTTGCTGTGAAAGAGACTCCAAAATGATTCTTTGTGCTTTAATTGATCTGAAACCTTTGCATTACCTGAAGTGGATTTGAGTTAAGCAAGCAGATTTTTTTAAAAAAACCAGTCTGCTAAAATAAGCAAGCATTCAGTGTTTAACTAATTGTTTAAAAATCTAGATGTTTCCACCTGCAGTCCCACGCTAACAGTGCTGACAATCCCAATTGCTTCAAATACACAGGCAGTTTTCATGCAAAAAAGTTCATAATTTGAAATGTATTTTTAGAATCTGGCAGGCTGTTTAATGGGGTTTTACCTGGAGTGATTTAATAACACAAACCTTGATCCTGGCAAGCTTCTCTCTTTGTATTTAAGGTCAGCTTGAGTCAAGGGGCTCTGCTGAAGCATTCAGTTCTGAATTCATATTTTGATCTGCTACATTTGGATGCGTGTTACTAAGAAACCTCCAGTTACCCACAGTCTTCCCCTTTCCCTGATCAATCTATTTATACTGGATACATGTGTTTTTACAAACAGGTTTCATCTTAAACCTCAAACTGTTTAAGACCATCCCTGTATCGAAGTACTTTGAAGACCAGTTTTATTGGGAGGTAAGTTGCAATGTGAAATTAACTGTGCGAGAGGATAAACAGGACCTGGTTGAACTTGAGGAAGAGCTCGAGGTGTTTGAATTAAACAGGGCAGTAATTCCCATTTCACAGTACGTTTTGGGTGCCCTGTTTGCTGAGCTTGTTGCCATGGCTGATTCAGAGCCTGAACGTGATAGATGCCGACAGTCTTCAGCGAGGAGAGTCAGAGCTGTTGGTGGGCGTGGGGCTGAATCAGTTTGTTGGAACAGGGAATTAATCTTAGGTGCTCAGACATCCTCTGGGATTGACAGCCCAGGGTGCTGTGCTTCAGGCACAGTCCCTGAGAGCACCTGAGCAGCATATCTAGGAGAGGGATTTTTAGAAGCCAGTTAGTGGGATGGAAGGTGCTTTTTATGGAAGCAGATCAATCCTTCTGGCCTTCAGGGGTGCAGAGTGGCTGTTGTGATGCACAAACTCGGGCCTGGGGCACCTTTTGGTGCTGAATGTGCTGCTGAATCTGAAGTATAAAGAAAATAGATACACAAAAATAAACTTCTAATAAGGTTTTCTGTGGCCTTTTTCCATTGATGTATAAAATGTTCTGATACAAGAATGTTTTATCTTCACAGTTTCCCCATTTGGCCGTTGGATTTTGAATGGAGGAACCCAGATGACAGATGTGACCAAGATAAGCTTTTCCTATCTGTTACAAGTTAAAATGAGTAGCTAGGATGGGAACAAAGAGCACTTATGTGTCAATTCTCAGGCTCAAAAAAGCCATCCCAATGGACACACAAAAAATTATTAAGAAACTATTCTAGTTATTCTGGAAAGATACAGGGTGTACATTTACAGATGGAAGCTTCCAATGCAGTTTGCTTTTCTGCTTTCCTGGTCTTTACCTTAAATATTTTTTGTAGGATATGTACAAAAAGGTTGTCTACATCCATTGCTCTAATGGCTGATCAATCAAAATGCTTGGAAACTTTCAACTGTGCTTAGCTCCTGAGTTTGAAAGCCAAGATGTATCTTTTAAAATGCAATTTTTCAAGGACTACATACTCATTCTTATCTAGCCAAGTGTTGGAAGTCCTTGTTCTTAAGCTAAATTAATTCTGTTGAAGGCCTTGCTAAACCAGGATTTGATGAGTGAGCTGGATCAGGGCCAGAATTCTATGTCTTGCCTGACTGAACTCTTTATCTGACTGCTTAATTTATCCCAACTTGGCTCAGGCTAGCTCTTTGGAAGGTCAAAGGACCAGAAGTTAAGTTGTTCTGCTTGCAGACAGTGCCACAAATAAATCAATGGCATTTACTCGTGTTTTAAGATTTGAAGCAGACCTCAGGACAGCCTGTCTGTGCCATGCCAGGCTGCTCCACCACAGGGACAGCTGCCCTAAAGTTGGGGACAATGGGAGAGGCTGAGGGGAAGAGTCCTTGGTCCTGCCTGGTACCAAGCAAAGGTCCCATTTCCGAAGTTTTTTACCCCAAGAGAAGCAGGGCATTGTTGCATGTGCAAGGCCTGGTCAGGCAGAGGATTCTGTGGAAGCAAAGCTGGTTTTAAGTGGATTCTGATCCTCAGCATTTCTTTGTTTCTGTGTTGACACAGAAAAACTCTTTCAAAACTGCTTACCCAATAAAAAAGTCAAAATGTGGTGAGTTTTATTTATTCAGCACACTTCCTTAAATATGAGGTGATAAGGGAAAATGTGCTGTTGCAGCCAAGGTGCAAGTTCTTTGATGCTCACTGCAGTAACACACGCTGACCTCAATTCATTCATTGGGGATTAAGCAAAGTAGATCATTACAGTTCAAGTGTGAGGCAGGTTTCAAGTGATGAGAAATTACTGGCAGAGGAAGGGCCAGTTTTTCTTATTTCCAGGTCACAGAATAGCTGAGTTGATCAGCTGGCCACAGCTTCTACCAGTGACGTTCAGGCCAGACACTCACACAGACATGTTATAGAATCCCAGACTGGTTTGGGTGGGAAGGGACCTTTCAAGGTCACCTGATCCAGCCCCCCTGCAGGGAGCAGGGCCATCTGCAACTGGAGCAGGGTGCTCAGAGCCCCGGCCAACCTCCCCTGGGATGGTGCCAGGGATGGGGCAGCCACCACCTCTCTGGGCAGCCTGGGCCAGGCTCTCACCACCCTCAGAGTCAGAAATCTCTCCCTTCTCTCCTGTCTAAATCTCCCTCTTTCAGTTTCAACCCATCACCCCTTGTCCTGTCCTGAATGGCCCTGCAGTGTATTCCTTTCACGTTACCAAGGAGCAGTCCTCTCACTTCATCTTTTTCCTACACACATTTTCCAGACAGAACTTTTTTTTTTTTAACCAGTGCCTTGAGTGTTGGGATTAAAGCTGTTCTGTGCTAAGGTGCTTGGAGGCTTTCTGGAGGCACGTGTTAGTGGGATCTAGAGCAGTCGGCTTATTAGCAGGATGACTGTGGGTTAGCTCCTGCTGCTGAGTAGCCGTGGTGTGTCCAACTGCTCTTTCTGGTGTCTTCCAGGCAGCGTCACGCGGAGAATTGTCCGGTGCTGTGAGGTGGTTGCGTAAGGCAAACTGGGAAAAAGTGTCCAGTGGTGACCAAAACCCTTGGGTTCCTGTTATATCTCTGTTCCCTTATCTAAAAATATACTGGATGATAGCATTTATTGTAATCGGGCAATAAATTCTGGACACGTATGTGGGAATTAGCTCTGTTTGTTTTAAGTGGTAACTAAAACAAACCATCTTGGTGGCTGAGATCCAGCCTGGCTCGGTCGGCTTGAGGGGGGCTCAGATCTGCTGTTCAATGTGGCTCGTAACCTGCCCCAAGCCTTTTCCCTGCCGCTCCGCGGGGCTGAGCGCTTGGTTTCCCCCATGGCTTTATCCCACTGCCAGGTGTCTCCTCCTCTTCCTCACGGGAGGATGGTGGGGAAGGGAAGAGATCCTGCGGGTCGGGTCAGTTGAGCGCACGCTGGGAGCTCAGCTGCTGCCTTGGGTGAACTTGGGAAGGTCTCTTGCTAGATAAGATGATAAGATTAGTCTCTTGTCAGGGTGGATTGTGAAGTTCCATTAAACGAAAAGCCTCAGCACCTTCTGGATAAATAACTTTGAAAAGAAACCGACCGGGGAAGTCTGGTGTGGTTTTGTTTGTCTGTGTTTTGTTTTCCTTCAGTCTGTTTTAAAAAAAAATAAATGTTGTGTTTGTGTTTTGGACTTTGCTTTCTTGGTTTTGAATAGCTCATGGGGGCTGGAATCCCAAGGCTGGCGAAAAGCTGAACTTTCTCATCCTTTAAGGTCATTTTGGAGGAAATGTCTCTCATTTTTTGGTTCCATAGTTTTCTCTTTTAACCAGCTCTCCTTATTCTCAAAGGCAACGTTTGTGTTTGCAAAACGCTGTGTGTAGAGTGCCCGGCAAATCCTGGTTTGTGCCTTTGGAAACTCTCACGCAGGGCTTGCGATAAGGGCAAAATGCGTGTTTAATCCCTTCTTAATTAAGAAAGGCCTCAGAATTAGCCAGTTAGGCTTCAGAAATGCTATAGGGAGGTAGCTAAATAACAGCTTAAGAAAAGGGGGAGCAGCTGGGAAGTTCACTTTTTAGTGTAAAAAGTCAGAGCGGAATTTAAGCCAGAAACAGTCGGTTTGTTTGCAGAAGATGAAGCCTGATGTTGCGTTTGCAGGTTGTGGATGGCTTGTCCTGGGCACGTGAAGAAGAAAAGGTAGAAGAAAAGATGAGAAGCTTTCCTCTCCCTTCAGCCTTCGCTGGGAAAGGCGGCAGCACCTGATGTTCTGAGCCCGCGCCGAGTCGTTTGGTTCCATAGGGATTTTCTGTTAGTCAGTCGGGTTTGGTTAGTGGCATGTTTAGGGTCACGTCGTTGGGTGGTGGCTTTGGTAGGAGGAAGAGCTGCTGAGAGTGCAGCAGAGCCGCAGCGGTGCTGGCAGATCAGCTCTTTGCTCGCGAGGCCAGGAGGGGAACAGCGCGTGGGTCCCAGCTCTGCGGGGGTCAGACCACCACCCACCTCGGCCCAGGAAAGCAGGGAGGGGGTTCCCCAAAGAGTTCCCCCCTTAAAAGAGCTTTGCTGTCTCCCGTGGATCCCCGTCCTCCTCCTCATGTGCAGGGGAGGGAGCGTGGGTTTGTGCAGCGGGGCAGCCTGGGGCGTGCGGGATGCTCTGATACTGAACCAGGGAATTTTGATGGGTGTATTTATTTCCTTCCTGTTTCCCCAAGATGCTGAGCGTTGCTCTTTGCAGGGCACTCTCTGGTCTCGCGGTTTATGGATAGCTCTTAAAAATGAGTCCAAAAGCTTTCAAGAAAGGCGTCACTTCAAGCAATATAACCCTTAGTTAGCCCTAAAGGAGAGGACCTCAGCTTTGGAGTCTTCTTGCCCCTCTAATGTGAAGCGTTTTCATTTTTTCCTTGGCGGGTCCTGGTGGTGACTCCATATCTGGTTTCTTCAGTGATGTTTTTGCCTGCCTGGAGTGCAGCTGGGAGCCGGGAGGGATGTGAATAAAGGCTTGAGTGTCTGGGAAAATTCTTGGCATTCTTAGGAGAGCTGTTTAAAGGGGGGCTGGGAATGGTTTGTTGGGTTTTTTTTGCTGTTGTTGTTGTTGGTTTTTTGTTTGGCTTTTGGTTGGTGGTTTGTTTTTTTTAGCATGAGGTTTTTACCAAAGGGATTGCAGCACAGGCTGGGAGCTTGTTGTGAGCGTGCAACTGGAGATGACTGGCTGATGTGGTGTCGTGTATGCAGAGGGGTGGCTCGGATGGGGCTGTCCTGATGTGCTGTGTGCTGGGAACCAGAAGGAAGTGACAGCCCCTGGGGCTTTGCCCCCCCATCGCCAGGGATGAGGGAGAGCACTGTTGGGCATCGCAGTGTTACCCTTCCTGGGTCTTTAGGGCTGGCACAGCAGGGACAACACACAGGCCTAGCGAAGGCAGAGCTGCCCATGCCATCTGAGGAGGGGTCCTGTTGACTGGCCACCAGCGTGGACCTCAGCAAGGGGTGGCAGGGAAGCTGACACACGGCGGGTTGCTGTTGTAGGACACGTGGGAAATCAGCACAAACCCCACATCTAAAATTATCTCTGTAGGGTTTCGTTGTTTGGTTTGGGTTTGGTTTGGTTTTTTTTTTCCCTTCCTTTCTTCTTCTCCCAGCCTGTTATTAAGTGCTCCACAAAAGGGATCTGGAATTTTGAGCACATGCTTAAGATTAACTGTAAACCTTCAGGGTTGCTGATGTGCTCCTGCTTTGCAAATCTGCTTGAGATCAGGCAGGGTTTTGGTGGGACGGTTTTAGCCTAAGAGGTGCCAAGGTCTCTGCTGGCCAGCCCCAGCTCAAAGTGGGCTTCCTTTCATCTCCAGTGCCAAAGGCACCTGTGGGGTCACACTTACTGCTCCTAAGCCCTCTGTCAAGACTTATAAGCTCAGTGTTCTGTTAGACAACCTCCAGTCTGGTCTCGTTCCCACTCTTGGATCATCTCTTTCTGCTTAGTAGGCTGCAGAGCATGAGCTCATTCACTGAAGCTGTAAATACATCTAATAGTCCTTAGCCTGGGAGTGCGAGAAAGATAATATTTTGGGGTGTGATATTGTTTTGGACGTTGCTAGCACCAGAGAGGAGCTTTCCTGACATCAGGTGTGGTGGTTCCTACCCCTCAGCTGCTGTGCTTGGCAGAAGAAGTGTTTTCCTCAGGGAAACCTGAGTCTGTACTTGCTGCTGTTCCTTTGCGAATGCTGAGTGGCGTTTGTTGAGCCAGTGCTCAGAGATGGGGCAGGATCTCCTGAGAGAGCTGGTTTGCCAGCTTTGCCAAGCCCCAGGGAGGGCCTGCTTGGACAAAGAACCCGAACGTGGCTTCCAAACGCTGTTTGCCCAAAGCTCTCTAGGCAAGTACTCGGCTACTCTGTGATTCAGTTTACTTGGGAAATGATGTACATAAAACTGTATGGAATCCTGGAGCCAGGGCTGTTTGGGGGAGGTCCCCTCAGCACCACGTGGCTCTGGGGCTGGGCAGGACCCCTGCGTGTGCTGCACCCTGACCAGACCTCTCTGGTTTGCGGGCACTGGGACTTGCCTCTCGCGGTGCCTGGGCCGGCAGTGTGGTTGTCTGGGGGGCTGGAGGTGGGACCGGTGTGCTCTGCTTGGGTTTAACCTACAGCCAGATCTCACTCAGCCCTTTCTCTACTCAGCTGCGCGTGAGGCTCGCTGCACCAGGGCCGAATTGGTTCCTGATATGAGGATGATGAAAGGGCTGGAACAGCTGCCTTACGAGGAAAGACTGAGGGACCTGGGGCTTTGTAGTCTGGAGAGGAGAAGACTGGGAGGGGATCTAATTCATATCTATAAATACATCAGGGCTGGGCATCAAGAAGGCAGGGACAACCTCTTTTCACTTGTGCACTGTGACAGGATGAGGGGCAATGGATTCAAGCTCAAGCACTGGGAGTTCCACCTCAACCCGAGGAACTTTACTGTAAGAGCTGTAGAGCATTGGAATAGACTCCCCGGAGAGGTTGTGGAATCTCCTTCTCTGGAGACTTTCCAGACCTGTCTGGGTCCATTTCTGCGTGATCTGCTGTAGTTGTGTCCTGCTCTGGCAGGGGGGTTGGACTCGATGACCTTTGGAGGTCCCTTCCAGCCCCTGCCATCCTGTGATTCCACGCACCTCCCTTCAGGGGCCGGGGGAAGAGCATCCTACAAACCCCGCGGGTGTCCGCGTTAATCTCTGTGTCGCCGGTGCCGCTGCGGGTTGTGGATGGGGACTCGAGAAGGTGAAGTCATCTCTGGGTGACTGACAGCAGGCCCCAGCTGTGCCGGGTGCCCAGCTGGCCCCAGCAGAGACGGGACCGCTGCCAAAGGCGCCGCGGGGAGCGGGGCCGGCGGGAGCTTTCCGGGCTCGTCCTCTCGCTGCTCTCTGAGTCACGCTGGTCAGGGAGCCGCAGCCTGTCTGCTAGCGCCCGTTTATCGTTCCCTTTTGATTTGATTGCAGATTGGAAGGCGGAGGATGTGTCTGCGCTCTGCGCTTCGCAGGGTGCCTGGCACCGCGACTCCACGCCTGCGTCCGCTGCCGCGGCGAGAAACGGTGCGCCAAGGTACTTGGCAAGCACAGATCTCTTGAGCGGGGCCTGTTGTGATGGGACGAGGGGTGATGGGCTAGAAACTCAGAGAGAGATTTAGACTGGAAAGAAGGAAGGGATTTTTGATGCTGAGAGTGGTGAGAGCCTGTCCCTGGCTGCCCAGAGAGGTGGTCGCTGTCCCATCCCTGGCACCATCCCATCTGAGCACCCAGCTCTGGTTGCAGATGGCCCTGCTCCCTGCAGTGGGTTGGACCAGATGACCTTGAAAGGTCCCTTCCCACCCAAACCAGTCTGGGATTCCATGATACTGTGATGTCCAGCATTACAGAGCTACTGATAGGCCTTGGGATGAAGGCGACAGCCTGTACCCAGGTCAGAGGGCCACCTAGGCTGCAAAGTCCTGGAGGATTTGACATTATTTAAGGTCAGGGTATCCTCTAGGGTTGAGGGATTTGCAAACAAATACCTGCCTCGGTAGTGGGAATTGAAGCACTGTGGAAAAGCTGCGCGGATGTCGGGTTGCTGCCTCTCGCCGCTTCGGAAGCGTGCGTGGAAAATGCCAACAGAAGCAGCCCAGCTAGAGAGGCCCACGGAGATGCCAGAGGGAGAGCGTGGGAGCAGCGGGTACCCTCTGGGTGGAGGGTCACCGCTCCGGTGCAAAGCCCTTTCTTTCGCCCAGCAGAAAGAAGCAGGGGCTGGACTCTCCCCTCCTGCTTCCCCTGCAGACCTTTGCCGGGAAAATGTCACCTCTTCATCCTCCTCACTCTTGTTTTGCTGGGGCGTGGAAACGAGAGAAGGCACCTTGGCTCCAGAGAGGTGCCTCAGAGAAGATGTCCCTCAGGGTGCAGAGCCAGGAGCCTGCACTCGAGACAGGGATCAGCTGAGAGCTAAAGCCAGGTGATTTGAGGGTTTGGCTCCCGGGTTGACAGGGCGCATTCACGAGCCGCTTCTGCGCTGCTGACTCTGCTGTGGCGGGGCCCAGGGTGGGTGTTACAGCTCCCAGCGTGCCGAGCTCTTAACAAACAGATAAATACCACCTTTTAAAGAAAGAAATATCGGGGCTTGTGATGGTTACACTTTTGCTTACCCATTTTTTCACCTGCTTCGTTCGGAAAAACAAAGCTGAGGGTTGTCTCGAGCAGAAAACACCAGCACGAGTCTCCAAAGAGCATTTCTTGTTGAGATTAATTGAAAGGTGACACTTCTTCATGTGTTGAGGTTTTTTGGGGTTTTTTTTTTGTGGGTTTGTTGGTTTTGTTTTTTCCTTTTTGTGTGTTTTTGTATGTGTGGGGTTTTTTTGTTTGGGGTTTTTTTTTTGTTTGGGTTGGTTTGTTTGGTTGGTTTTTTAACCAGGACAGTCTTTTCTATCCAAGTTCCAATCTGTTCATACAGGATTGGACAGAGAACAGGGGCAGCACATCTCTCTCGGAGCTGCTCCAGCCCGCACCAGGAGCCCCAGCTGGGAAAACTGCAGCTGAGGAGCTGCTGAATGGGAGCTGATCTGGCTGCTGGCATCCCCCGGGGCTTGCGCAGGCGGGGAGGGATGAAGGCACTTCTTCTGCGACAAGGTGCTGAAAAATGTAATGAGGCGGAGTGAAACTGATGCTAATTTGGAGGTGAAGTGTGAATAGACTGGAAGAGGAGAAACCATGGTCAGGTTTTTGTTTTCTAAAGGACTGTAGGCACACTGGTTGGTGCTGGAGCCTTTGCTGCGTCTCGCGGGGATCTTAATCCCTCTGTCTACTGGGAAGAGCTGAATTGATATGTGAATACTGTGCTAACCCTCTTCCAGGGGCCTGGATTTGGTCTCTCTGGTGTTTCTCTGCCTTTTCTTGTCTCTCTTGCAATAAAGGGCCCAATAACATGCCCTCTCTGTGGCTGTGGGCTGTGGCTGGCTGCCCACAGTGATGCTGCCCGTGCCTCCTCGCAGTCCCGCTGCTTGGCGTGGTCTGGGGGACCCTGCCATGGATGGGCTTAGGGAATGCTGGGTTTGAAATGCTGGGTGTGGTTCCCTGGCCAGCTTCCTGCTGGTGTGGCCGCAGGGACAGGCCATCGTGCACCCCAGGAGCATCCCTGGCCCTCAGCTGGGAGCTGGGGGGGCTGGTGCCTTCCTTCCAGCAGCTTTGAAGGGCTGTCTCTGGAGGCTTCTCTTTGGTTCTTGTGGTGCTCAGCAAAGCGTGGCAAGCTGTGCTGCCAAGGGCATGTCCATCTTCCTGCTGCATGCCAGGAGAAGGGTCCTGGGACGTAGCTGTCAAAGCAGAGCAGGGACCAGTAGCCCTCTGGGATGGCTGTTGTTCCTTTGGCCGTGCCCCCAGATGCCATTTGTGTGCCTGTTGCCTTGACAGACTCAGCTTCTCGGCCTGGCCAGAGCATCTGTGAAAATGTTTAAAGGACTTGAGATTTGAAAAAAGTAAATTCTGCTCTGACCTTCTCGTGAA
Source organism: Actenoides lindsayi (assembly GCA_025331215.1). Taxonomy (NCBI): domain Eukaryota; kingdom Metazoa; phylum Chordata; class Aves; order Coraciiformes; family Alcedinidae; genus Actenoides; species Actenoides lindsayi. Next base: position 18,671 of record WTSP01014077.1, read on the forward strand.
TCTTGTTTCCCACAAAATTCCAGGTTCAAAACACAAATCATCCCCTTGTCTCCCTGAAGATCTGCCCAGGGCACAGAAGGTCTTCAGAGAGCACGTTGCAAGGCTCCAAGTCAAGCCCTGGTAGCTGGCTGTCCCTGGATGCCATTGGTGACCCAGAAGTGCTGCTGGGGGCTGCAGTGGCTGGCTGGGGGGTGTCGCACTCGGAGCCATCCCAAACTCTTCGTTAGCACGTTGCAAAATGAACAAATGAGCCTCAGGAAAGCTCGACTGCCTTGCAGTTATATGCAGCTGCAGGATGGGGGTCTTGCCTGGTAAGAAGCAGGAGAGTTGTCTCTCCAGGCCCTGAGATGAGGGCCTTGCGTTCTCCTGGGGTGTTGCAGAGGGCGGGAGCGTTGCAGAGACCAGCGCGACTGGAAAGGGCAGGGCCCGTGGTTCTGCTTGGCTCCGGGCACGGCCGATCCCATCCAGCTCTGCCACGTAACCCGCCTGCCCTTGTCCTGCAGAGCTGCCCCAAAACCTGGGAAAGCTCCTGCTGAAAGTCTTAGCTTTTGTTTAAAACAAAACCACCACCCCCCCACCCCCCCCCCTCAATT
>WTSP01014078.1:0-24637 GCA_025331215.1 Actenoides lindsayi
CACCTTCCCCGCCTCCGCCTCTCCCCCCCCCTCCCCCCGCGGGGGATGGAGGGAGAGCCGTCCCCGCCGCCGCCACCCCCCGTTCCGCCCCCCCCACCCTCCATTAGCCGCGGGGCGCTGCGGCGGAGCCGTGGGGGCAGGGCCCGGCCTGCGCAAGCGCGCGCGCGCTGCGGCGCCGTTCTAGCACTTTCTGGCGCGCAGCCGCCTGAGGCAGCCGGGCCGCGCGGCTGTTGTTATGGCGACCGCGCCGGGCGGCGGGAAGGGGTTAGGCCGGGGCACGGCCTGCGGCAGGGTGGGGGGCGGCTCGTCCTCTGCTCCGGGGCAGCTCTGCTGGGGCTGCCGGCCGGGGAGGGCCGTTCGGCGGAGGGTCCTTTGCGGGAAGGGCCGGTGCTGCCTTGTGGGGAGCGCTGGGGTGAGGCGGGGTCTGCCTGGGTGAGGCGGGGGCCTGCAGGTGGGCGGGCGCCCCGAGGCTTTCCTGGGGTGCAGAGCAGCTGTTACGAGGGGACACCTCTATTCGTGTCGCAGCCCTACCGTGAGGCTGCCAAGCATCCCCAGCTGGGTGGCATCGCCCTCACCTTTTCCCGGTCACGTTCTGCCCCGTGCTTCCCTTGCACCACGTCAGCACGTTCTCGCACGGGCAGTGCATCTGTTGGTCACAGCTTCTGCTGCGTGTACTTGGATCGTCGTTGTAGCAGAGCCCTTTTATGAGCACGTGTATTCGTTAGGATGCCAGCGAGGTGTACAAGCCCTGCTACCAGTCCTTGTTCTGTACCGTAGCTAAAACTTGAAAGAGGCTCCTGATAGGGATCCCCAAACCTAACGAGTCTCCAGCTGCTGCCTGGATGGGGGGTGGGCCGAGGCAGAAGCAGGGGGTGACTGCAGCTCTTGCTACACAAACGGCACACGCTGTGTCATCCAGGCGTTCGTATGAGGCAGAGGTGCAGTGTGGCTCTTACTATTTCATGATCTGTGCTTGGATAACAATCCAGCTGTTTCTGTGGTTGGGCCAGGTGGGTGGGAGGAGAACTGTGAAGACTTCTGATGGGAGATTGAATAGCCTCTGGTAGTTTGCTTAATACAAAGGTCATGGCAATTGATATTTCTAGTATGTAAACAATATATTCCTCCCGAGATTAAGGAAGGAGCCCAGGAGCACTTGGAGCAGCCCTGAAGACCCTAGGAGAAGCCCAGAGCATCAGGAATGACCTGAGAGGATCCTGGGCAGGTTCAGGAGGTCCTGGGAAAGACCTTCATGAGCCCCAGAGGTGCCCAGACATGACTTGGAAGATGCACATACAGCTCATCCTCCGCATTTGAAGCCAGAACGCAGGAGGTTTACACAGTTTACTTTGAGATAGCTGAGCAATGCAGAGGTGTTAGGGTCCAGATTTATCCCACCTAATTACAGACCTGGGTTTGAATAACTGGGCTGCGTTCACACCAGAGTCAGTGGAAAGGGGTGACTCACCCCACTCCAGCTCTGACCACACCTTTCTGTTCTCCGTGAAGGTGTCAGAGGTGACCAAATCCAATCAGTATCATTTAAGTATCAAAGACAGTTGGGATGAATCCAGATCAGACTTTGCTCAAGGTTTCATACAAGGCTGTAATAATCAGTAAAGACAGCTTTTCCTCCAGGATGTGATGCCAGCTCCAGAGTAACATAACAAAGGGATACTGTCCCTTTCTGTCCCTTTAATAGTCTTTCTGATTAAAAAGAAAGAACGTAGAATGTCCTGCCTGTTCTGCTATCTAGGAAAGTACACTCAGCAGAAATTCTCATCGAGCTGTACTCAGAGCAGCAGCATTGAGCTTCTGTGCTCGTGAAGCCCTAGAAAACCAGCCCTAAAATGGAGCAGGAGGAGCCACTGCAGGGCTAGCAGGAGGTTTGCTGGTACCAGCACTGCTGTAGTTAATGCAGATACAGGGCTGGGGTTTTTTCAGCCAGGGCCAGAAAGCAAAGGGCTGCGGGTCAGTGACAGAGATCCGTTTTCTTTCTTCATTAGAATCATCACGAGCCTTTGTAGCCGGTGCTTCTCGCAGCTTGTGCTCCAGCCCACGCTGCCTTTAATCTTGGGGAAGCTGATCTGTAACGTGTAGAGTGAGAAATGGTCACCAGGCCAGTGCTCCCAGTGGCAGCAAACAAGTGGAAACCCTCTGCTTGGTTGAGACTTCCGATACCTTCCGATAGAGCAGGATTGCACCCTCTGGAGCTGGGGTTAGTGCCTTGCGGGGTGGATAAAACTTTGCTCCTGTGATTGAGCCCCAAGAGCTTTCCCTGGGAGATGCAGCCACCTGCATATCTATGGGTTAGGAGGCAATTCAAATTATTCATGCAGCATTTATTGATGCTAATTCTACTCCAGTCAGCTGGTACTTCTGTTCTGAGCTACATGCAGATCCACAGGAAATGACAATTCTATTTGAAATATTTGTATATTTTTTTAAGTTAAAGTAAAATGCCAGTACTTCTGAGATCTCGATGTGGAGGAACAGAGACAAGCTGCCAGGAATCTCCATGGAGAGCTGCTGGAGCTGCCGACCATCTTCGCCCTGCAACTTCTGACGCTGTGGCAACCCAGCAACCTAATTAGCACGTACCAGAAGGTGAGCTGGCAAGTAGTGAGGCAGGATTCTGCCAGAACCTTGTCTCACACGAAACATTCCTTCAAAAGAAAACCTCTGTACCAAACACTGACAATTGGGCACATTCTGGGGGGAAAAAATTGCACATCCCCTGGTCCTGCCATGAGCAAAATGCTTAAGTACGTTTCTCTTGTGGCTGGTTCAGTGGACAGCATGTGCTGAGCTGCTGCTGTGGGGACCAGGGGGGGATGAGTGGTTGGAAAGTGGTTGGGATGGCAGAGAAAGGAACAGCTTGACCTGGGTGGGAAGGGACTTGGGTCCCACATCATGTTTTCAGTGGAGACATCAGTTTTGTACTGGATTTCTTTGTAAGTGCTCCAGTGACGAGCGAGGAGGTTTCACCTCCTTTAGGTGCTTCTAAATTTCCTGTCTGTACATTTGCTATGTCCATAAATGGCTGTAACAGGGACACTGGGAGACATCAGGAGCCAGTATTAGGAGACCAAGGGCCCTGCATATAATCCAAAGAAAGACATGGTAGTGAAGTTAAAACTAAGTTGGAAATTGCTTTTCTGTTTTGTTGAATATTTTTTACCTTTTCATTGTAATTGTCATGTCGGGAGGATAGAGTTAAAAACTTTTAGGCTGAATAGGCCTATAAAGGACTGGTCTGAAACCAAGATAACATTTCAACAAATCAGCAACTAAGAAGGGAAGGGCCTTAAGACTAAAAGATGAGATGACCTCGAAGGTAAAAATAATCAGAAACAAGATGCAATAATTAAGAGCCGAGTCTAACGACAGCACAATTCTGTCAGCTTTTGTAGATAATACCTCATTGTGGCTGCTTGACATGAACCAGAGAGAGATTTGGACAAAGATCAAAACATTGAGGTGTCCCCGACATAACCTGTGGTGATTTTAACACTGAAAAATATACCTCTAGGAGGAGAATTAAAATGTAAATGTAGGACCACCTTCGTAGAATGATTTAGGTAATAGTATAATGATTTAGGTAATAGTATAATGATTTAGGTAATTGATGGAGCACACATAAAAAGGTTTTTGTGATGTAAAAATCATGTAACCAATCATATATAATTTATTTGTTATTTGTTCTGTATTTAAACCACTGCTGTTTGAGCTAACGGGGGCTGGATTTGTGACTTATCACCTAACACCCATTTCTGTAGAGTCAAAATAGAGCAAATATCTTGACTCTGTGTGTTGATTGGCTTTGCACCCTGGGTAAAGGGCCCTTTTTGGGGGGGACTATATTTGTTTTCTTGGTTTGGTTTTTTTTTTAACAATCTGTACTGCTTTTGGAATGGAAATGGATTTTACTGTGGATATAATTAGTTTGAGCAGAGTGGGGAGATACTTTCCTTTGAGTGTTGCATTCCCCTTTTAAGGAGCCTGTGTTCTCTGTGTGCTGTGGGGTATATGGAGACAATCCCTCCCCTTGGCAGGCAGACAACAGTGATCACTCTTCTCTGGATGCTTAACCAGCAAGATAGCAGTCTGTGTCTCTGAGACAGCATCCTCGTCTAAACTAGTCTGAGCCTAGTACCTGGGGATGGGCTGATGTTGAGGTTGGCAGGAGCCCACATAGAACTCACAGAACTAATTCTGTTTATACAGGTAACAATCTGAAGCACTGAGTTCAAGAGAGGGACGCTGCAGAGCACGTGTGGGTGGACACCTGCCTCCAGGAATGGAAAGCCTTTGGTGGTGGGGTCGTTCCAGGTTTCTGGGAACACTGAAGTAGCAGGTGGGTACGTGCAGACCTGTTGTCATTCTGCTCTTTCTGATGGTTATTTCCAAGGTTAAACAATACTTTGTTTCTTGAGAAATTACTGCTGCTGAGATGATTGGAGTTACTGAAGGTGAGCGGCTGCTTCCAGAGACTGGTGAGTGAGACGTGCAGTTGTGGGATTGCTGCTTGAGAGAAATGGGAACAGTGGACTGGGATCAAGCCACAGGCCCACCCAGGCCGGTATCTTGTCTCAACAACCAGCAGCAGCTGTCAAAGAGGAACAGGGCAAACATACAGAGATGTGGCAGGTGGCTCAGGCAATTCTTTAGCCACAAGCAAGTAACTTTATGTTTAATAGCCCCAATGGATTATTATGAATGTATCAGCTTTTGCAACCATGCAAACTTTAGGCATAAACAACCTCCTGTGATGATGAGTCCCATGGTTTCGCCACAAGTTGTGTAGAAGAAGAGCTCCTTCCATTTGGTTTGATGATTTCCACTGAGCTCCTCAGTTCAGAAGAGGGCTGTGAGCCTGTCACTTGAAAGCTTGCACTCAAAAGAGTCTTAAACACTGTCAGTGATTACCATGAAACAGAAAGTAATGCTAAACCAGCTTTTACTTGAGGTAGGGTTCAGCATTAATCAGCAGGTTACCTCCCTTCCGTGCTTAAAACCAGTGAACTTTGAACACTGTTCCAGTAAAGTTTCCCTCCTTCAGTTCCACAGCTCCACTGCAGTACCTTGTCCAGTGATAAGCCCTCTAACTATCGCCTTCTTTCACTTGGGAGATCTGTTTCTCTGGAGAATTTCCACCAAGAAGCAGTGACTAATTCGATCACGAGGTGAGCATATGGTGACACCCCCTGCTGTGGACAAAAATAAACTTTCCTTCGCACAAAGTTGATTTCATCATTCCTCCATCTCTCCCAAGCCTCCTTTTCTTAATTCCCAGTGCAGCCCTCTTCCTATTAGGAGTTGTTCTTTCTCCCTCTTGTTTCCAAAAAAAGCCTTCATCCGTCCATCCTCCATGCTAGTGCCCATCTCCCTGCATAGAGACCTTCTTCCACTAATGCCATGGCTTCTTCAGTCACTGATTGAAGAGCTGCTTTCACGTCCTACACAGAGAGCTCTTCCATACTGCAGCGTGTCTTTCATCTGTGTCCCCATCAACAACCTCCTTGACAAGTTTCCAGACAAGCCTGCTTGCTAATTCGGTTGGTTAGTGGTGGGACCAGCTACTGGAGTGTTGGAGGTTTCCTGAGGCTCAAAGCGCTGTTCTGCCAGCCTCCCTCTTGTGACTGGTCACCGTCATTACACTCTCAGGGGAGCAACAACTTAACCTTCTGCGTTTCTCTGCCTTGAAGGGGATATCTAAAAGCAACCTACTGCAAGACGGCTCTGGATATCTCATGTCAAAGGTTTGGTGGAAACCAGCCCTCTTCTGCCTGGTCTCCACCCTGTACAGGTAGACAGTGATGTCTGCACTGGTAAAACATCACACCTCTTTGACTTGCCTGGGTTTGGTGGCATTATGAAAGGACTTTTATATTAGAATCATAAAACCATAAAATTATTTAGGTTGGAAAAGACCTTTAAGATCATCAAGTTCAACTGTTAACTCGGCACTGCCAAGTCCACCACGGAAACTGGGGCTTTACTGATCCCAGTAAGCATTTGGGTGTGTTTTGCTGGTGGCGTTTCCATCTGCTTCAGCGTGTTCTGAATTAGCTCTTGGGGTAGGAGTGATAGTCCATGAGGTGGGATATAAACATCGTATGGCTTCTTACTTCTCTGGAAGATATGCAGATACATGATCATAGGCATGGTATAAGAACAAAATAAATATGCTGATCAAGCTCTAAATCCAGCCATCTGAGAAGGCTTTCCTCTCATGTTCTGCTGGATTTGCTCCACCAGAACTCAGTTTAGGTCCTTCCTCCACAGCCACAGGGAGCCTGGGTGCCTCAGAATGGGAAGAAAGAAACAACTCTGGTTCTGTGGTAGTGAACTTTGTACTGCAGAAAGAAACCATTATTTCTCTCAGTTTTCATGGGAATTCATTGGAACAACCCAGATGGGATATACTGGTTGGGAATCCACAATGCTTTGGAAATGGTATAAACTGGAGGAAGGACAGGACCAACAAACAGTAGGCAGCACTCTAGCCAGAAGCAGGTCAGCTAACCTGTTGTGTTTCTGGACCTAAAATATTTTTATATCTAATACTTTTGGTTTTTTTTCCTTCTTATTGATAGTTGCTGAGAGCAGCAGAACTGCAGTTGCATATGAGCAGACATCTGCCAGAAGAGCTCTCCCATGGTTCAGCCTGAGTGAGAATTGAGGGAGCTATGCATAAACATGCAGAATTTATGGACAGTTAGAAAAGCCTCATTATTAATCATTTCCAAACGATTAATATGATTTCCTTTGTAACAAGAGAGCTGCAAGTGTCTTTGTTTCAGAGTGAGTGAGTTAATCTACAATCTCCTTTTAAGTAGATTTCTGCTGTCCAGGTAATCTGAGGATTAATTCTGCAAACTCATGTAGTGCTGACATGAAGGAGCTGCCTCTACAGGGAGATGAGAGAAAGGAGTATGTTACTGTTACTAGTTTCCATTATTCTCATAAGTTCCCATTTGTGCTATTTTTTGCCTTTTTTATGGCTAGAACCAGACTTCAGGGCTTTTAAAATACCAATCCAGGTCATCATCCAGAAAATACATCTCTAAGTGCTTTTTCTTTCTGCCAGATAGAGAATGATACACCCTGTCAATAGTGCCCATTCCAAGCCCAGTTCACCTGGTAACTGTGAGGGCTGCAGCTTGGCATGGGCAGCATTATATCTCATATAATGAGATCAAATATGCCTGTCCCTGCCTGTCCCTTCCTGTTCCTGCCTGCAGGAGAAGGCAGCAGTGGCAGCGTTTGGAAGGAGCTGGATGGGAAAGGAGGGAGCAGAGCTGCCTCCTGCAGTGTGTCACCCCTGGGGGGGAAGAACTTCAGATGTTGAAATGTCCCAGCATGCCTTTGAGAACAGTAGCTTCTAGCTCAAGAGTTTAGGATCTGCTCTAAATCAAGAGGTTTGGGGTTGTCTTCTCATTGCAGAGCAGGAATGGTGGCTCAAGTGTCACAGGGCAAGTTAAGCCCTCTGTACAACCATCACTCAGGACACATCAGTAGCATTTCCTGGGCAAAAGTCAAGTGTCAGGAAGACATGCTGAGCTTCTCACCTGATTGCTCACTTATTAGCTGCATGGAAGTCCCAAAGTGTCTGAAGAAGAGCTTAGGGAAGTTCCAGCCAATGTCCTTTTCTCTGGGACCCTGTGATCTAGTATGCAAAATCAAGAAGGTGTAATGACTGAGCAGGCCAGAGCACCTGGAGTCCTGGGGTTCCTGGCATCTTACTGCCTTATTTCCTTTCCTGACAGAGGCAAAATTCTTCTTGGACAGGCTGCAAATCTCAGCCAGGAATCCCACAGTTCCTCCTACGTGCTGACAGGTCAGAGGGCCGGAGCTCTGTTTAATGGTTGTATTTCAGATGTGGGAGGAATGAAGTCTCGGGAATTTCCCTGATATGATCGACTCCCTGATAACCCCATTTTTATTATGGAGGCTTCCCTGAATCCCTCCTACCTCCTTCAGATGGCCTGAGCAAAGGACACATCAAAGATGTAGACATGTCTCTCATCAACTAAGCACCAGCAGCCGGGTTATCTGAAGTCATTTTCTGCCTGCCTGCCACTGGGAAGAAAGAGCCTTCAGGGGTTCTCATTGTGTACCCCGAAAGCACACATCATAACAGCTCTTGAGTAAACAGAGGCAAAACCAGCATCCCCCATCCTCCTCACTGAAACGCTCTGTGTTCACAATAAAAGCCCTGCTTTCATCTCTTGCCAAGAAAAACACAGACAGTCTATTAAAACATCTTTAATGACATGATATAATTAAAAATAGCTAACGTGCAACTCAAAGAAATGAATATGAAGCTTGTTTAAATGTTTCCACACCCCTCCAAACTTGACTGACAGGTTCCAAACTTTTATTAATTGGCCTGAAAATTTATAAACACCCCAATATTATGGGGCAGAGGGTGTGTCCTATATATGAGTTGGGACCACAAGGGATTAATAATCAGATTTGAAAGGATTTGGGTGCCATGGTAGCTTTAAAACTCCTGCAAGGCACATCACTGTATCTGTGAGCATTTACATTTCTGTTTCAAGTGGTCTGAAAGGAGTTGGAGACACTCGTCCCTTGGGCTCCTAACAGCCTGTGTGTTTAAGTCTCTGAAGCAATCCGAGAAGTGAACTCGTAATGCTGTAGTCAAAGGCCAGTGTTTGAATCGATCCCTTTTCTTCACAATAACACAGGGGATTTGTGCAGCTCCTTGTCTTTTAGATGAGCAGAGGAGAGGAGCTGGAATGCCTGCTAAGTCCCGAGTATTGGATTATTAAGTAACTCTGGTCACAGTCTAATATGAAGGTTATCAGACTGACAATTAGGAAAGCTTCTGTCCTGGGTCTGTTCTAAGGACACTATTAGGTGAGGTGACTTCACTTTCAAAGCCAGTAAGACAAGCACTTCAGTGCAAATGAACAAACAGGTGAACCTCAGCCCAGCATGCACCTTGTTTTAGCTGATGTGACATTAAATGTGTTAATTTAAGTCCTGGTTTCAATTGGCAGTTTTAACCCTGAGCTTCCATGACTCAGTTGAGAGCCAGAAGCTCAGCTCCGTGTCTGTGCCCTGTATTTCTCCTTTGATGCTCTGCGAGTTTTATAGAGACCAAGACTAAAAAGCATTGCTTCTGAAGGGTTCTTGGTTAGCAGGGGCATTTGCTGGAAGGGACACATGGATAGCATCACTGAGGTGAAAGGACAGATCAGTAGTAGCAGGCAGGAGATAGCTGCTTTTTCCCTACAACACGGAAGCAAGTTGGTGGTTATGTTCTGACTGTGCTGTAATGCTGTTTCAGTCTTCACTAGTGGCAATACTGCAAGATACCATCTCATCTCTCTTGCAGGCGCTTTTCTTCAGACACCACCTCTCCTGATTAGACAGAATTATGCAATGTTAACTCTAGAATAGCACAGGGCCTGGCTACTCAGAGGCACCATTTCAGTAAGTTCACATAAGTGATCTTAGCTGCAGCTCAAGCAAGATCTGTGCAGGCTGCTCTCATCTGGAAGATGAGCAGCTTGCCATCCACTGGGAATCAGAGGTCTCCTGTGGAGCAGGATCTGTTGTCTCAAAGTACAGTAGTGCAAGTGCTAGTGCAGGCTGGAATAAGGCTCTGAGAGTCTTGCAGGAAGATCACTTGCATCCTCCAGTGACTTCTGTACGTACCCTGTGTGATTTCTGTATGTACCCTGTTAATTGCCCACTGGCAAGAGTATCACGTCCCAGAATGTCAGTTGTCATCAAAAACACTGCTGTTCCTGTGGCTGAAGCTGTTTTCCTTGACCATCACTCGGTACGAGATGCGCATGAAGGAGCCAGTGAGCAACACGACAAAGAGGATAAGGAGCAAAGACCAGACCCCTGGTTCAATCCCCTTGAGGAATCTTGGGCTGTCCTGGGGGATGGTGTTTGTCAGACTCAGCAGGTACCCAAGAGTCCAGCCAGATGATGTGTCACCCATCTATTGAAATAAAAAGGAGGAGAGGTCAGAAGAGAAGAAGACAGCCTGGAGCCCAGCTGTGCTTCTGTGCACAGACCCAAGGCCTCGTTTACTTTATTGGAGATTGATCCAAGGATTAGGCTTGAAATGAGGAGCTCTCCCGCTCTCAGTGCCCTAAGTATGCTAATAGGCTTCTTTTGCCCTGGCCAGTCCCACCTGATACTTCCACACCCCCCCGACCTGTAGTCCTGGCAGCTCCATATAAGCTGTGGCCTGGGCAGACACCTTTTTTCTGAGCTGTGCTGTAAGTTTGTGCTGCTCCTTCTACTGCTTACTGACTGGTTTGCCAGGTGGACCTCAGGTCTGTGTCATGGGTAGTTCTGTCTCTGGCCCTGTTGCTTAGTTGAGCCTCAGACCTGTGTTGTAGGTTGCTTGTGTCTGGCCTTCCAGGCTGGGCTCCCTGGATGGACCCTGGACTTGCCTTGGTCTTATGATCACGATGTGGCTGGCTGACCTGCTGTTGCTGATGTGGTTCTGCTCAGTGGGATCATGTCTTTACTGGTGAGCAGAGAGATGGGAATAGGCTTCCTTTTCTTTTGTGAAGGGGGAGACCTGAATCAAATCCCTCTTTCCTTAGGGGCTCCAGATCCTGAAGCAATTTCAGACCTTATAAGCCAGCTATAAACCCTCAAGGGTATGAAGGTGAGCGCAAAGAGGTGGGGCAGTATCTTTTGGCTTAGGAAATAGTATCATCAGTTTGTCCTTAGTATCAAGTGCTGATCAAGACAGACTTCCTTCCCTATTGGGCGTAGACTCTTACCAGTGGTATTGCTCCAGATGAGGTTTTTGACCCCTCTGTTTCTCAGTGTGGACAATTGTAACCTGTAGCTCTCTGACTCTGATTTTCTTGCTCATCATGACTGTGAATTTATTTTCAAAACCATCTTGCTGGAGAAACCTGGCTGGTTAGGTCTTGGAGGAACTGGGAGAGGTGTACTGAACCCACCCCTCCCTCCCGACTGGAAATACCACACTGGAGGTAACTGACCTTCTTCTGGAACGCAGTCCAAAGAGATCTGTCAAAGTCAAGCATGTAGCCCTTTGTACTGAGATGCAAGAGGAAGGTGGACACGACGCAGTAATCAGCAAGTGTGTCCAGGCTCTTCTGGGACTTCTTAACCAGCTGGTGTCATTTCCAAAAGAAGATGGGGGGGGGGAGGAAATATTCAGTAGCTGAATTTCAGGCCTGCTGTCACATCTGCTTTCCTGCTCTGGTACTGACTGGAGGAGGGGTTTGTGTCCTGTGCATACTGAAACCATGTTTCTTGCACCCACTGGGCTGTAGTCTGGGAATGAGTGTCCTCTCTTAGTGCCTTGGTTTCCACTTTATGAAAGACCAGGCAGTTCCAAGAGCAGCAGGACTGGCAGCCAGGTCTCCTACAGTTGCTTTGATGGGTGAACGGCTGCATTAGGTTCTCTGCTCTCTAATTAGGCTGAGCTAATGATGCAGCTTTTCTCTCAGGAGGAGCACTAACGAGATCTTTCTCCTCTATCCAGAAGAGAAAGCTTTAGAGAACTGCTTATGGGCTTTGCTACCCCATTAGCAAAACTTGTAAAGGTGTCCAATTTGAATGTTACTGCGGGTGCTTGGTCGGTGTAGGTGCAAATGAGGGTGACCTCATAAGCCACCAGTGGAGGGAAAGAGCTTATAGATTCCCCCTGGCTTGGTCTTTGTGAGCCCAAGTAAATTGGGAAAGCCCCTGGAGTCAGAGTGGATGTGTTCCTGCCACTGAAGGAGAGGAGGGTCACAGGAAGACCAAGGTGATGTGCAGGAGTGAGTCAACAGCCTTCCCGTTTACTCCTTAATGTGCAGTACAAGATACTTGTGGCTTTTCATTTAACTGAGTCCAGGTGCTACCAGCAGCAGCTGGGATTTGAGAGGAAGGAAAATAAATAGAACATGTTTCCTCAAAGTGGGAAAAAAACCCACAACACAAAATCCCAAACAAACAGCAAAACAAAAACAGAACAAAAAACCCCCGAAACCCAGGCAAATCCAAGTTTTTCCCTGAGGGAGCAAGTAAGCTCTATCAGTCTGAGCCCCAACAGACTGCACCTTGTTTCCTACTCTTCCCACACACAGAGTTATTCCATGGTTACCTCTTTCACAGACATTGCACAAAGCCTGTTGACTGCCTGACCCAAGTCAGGAGAGGGTATGGTTTCTCTCATGAAGTCCATGGCCTCAGAAATCACCTACAACAGCAACAGAAATGATGGTCAGGTTGGACTGTGCTCTGCACCTCTGCATTGTGGACGGTGCCTGTAGGAAAGGAAGTGGCTGTAGCTGTGGGGTGCATTGCCAGGGTGGCCATTTGTTGTGTCTGTGTTGGTGGTTGTACCTCTGATGGATGCAAGGAAGACAAGCAGAGCTGTTAGTGTGTGGAGATGGAAACAGTTTCTACCCTGCATGCAGCAGCCTGCCTGGCTAAGCAGACTAGTCCTTATGCTCCTTGGCACCATGTTCATGTGAGGCTCTCAGGAGCAGGGACCTTTGGAAATTTTCAGTAATTCCTCCCTGTGAAATGCACTCAGTTCATCCTAGGATCTTGAGTTGGTCCTGTCTTAACCCAATGACTTTGGACACTAGATCCAGGGTCTCAAATACAAGCATGCATGTGGTGGAGCATGCCCAGATGTTTGCCAAGGGAGTGGCAGAGGATCTTCAGCTTTACTACAGACTTTGTGTGGGAAGACCTCAGCATGCAACTCCTGTCTGTTCTATCCCTGCTGGCTCTGGAAAGCACCAAAGTTTGTCTGTCAAGCAGACGTTGCTGAAATGTGGATAAGGAAAGCCCACTGGGGTCAGTGGTGGGGAGCCTGTGGTCCATGTTTGAAGAGCTGTGTGCCATTGATGGGGAGAGGGCAGGAGTGGTGTGTACAGCATTAGCCAGAGCACTGGCTTTCTTGGCTAGCAGAAGGCACAGTGTGGCTGTTTCCACTGCATCCATTAACGACCAAACTGGTCCCATTTCGGGGGTTCTCCATACCAGTTGCCTACCCCAGTGTAAATGAGGACCCACCAGAAACCTGGTCCGGAGGGGCTTGCTGAGGGAACGCTTGAAGAAGCTGCAGGAAGAGGAAGAGTTGAGCAGGCTTTGCACAAGTGCCACGCAGGCGGTGCGATTGCCGGAGCCAGTGACGTTGAAGACCTCCTCGGGGCCAGGGATGTCTGATGTGTCACCACTGACAGCACAAGGCCCAGCCTGCACTGCTTGCCACTGCACTTCCCGGGAGTAGCTGAGGGGCCAGCAGGGATTAGACACAGTTTGAGCACTTCTCTGATCCTGGAGGCAGAATAAAACAAGGCAGCAAGAGAGGAGATTGGCATCCAGGGCTTCGTGAAGGAAGACTACGTAACACACTGAGGAGTGGTTTTCCTGTGGCACCACAATGTTGTAATAGAGCAGGCAGGCTGCAAAATTTGCCAAACTTTATCTCAGGTAGTCAACTGCAAGGCCCAGACTGATGCAGCAGCTCCTGTGGAGTTCAGGGCATGCTGCAAGGACTGGACCTGCTGAGGGGTCCCAGCCCTACCTGCTCCCTCTTAGACCAGAAATACAATTGCAATGACTCCTGCTGCAAGGAAGAGGCTGTTCTGTTCTGTTCTGCTCTGCTCTGCCTTGCAAATGGCTCAACCCCTTCAGAATCAGTGTTTCTCACCTGTAGGAATTCCCCAATATAACTATGGTGTCTCCATGTGGGACATCCACAGCTCAAAGAAGGGGAGGTGTTGTTTATAGAAAGGCAAGTGGATGGGCAGTGAATGGTTTATTTCTATAAAAAATGCGTTTTGGTGGAGACTGAAATGGTTCCTGAGTTTGCATCAGATCCTGGCCCCTCTCCAAACGAAATAAAGTTTGGAAGAACCAAAACACCTGCACGTTTTTAAAATAAAATATTGCTCTTTTAAAGATGTTTCAGGGTTAAAGTCAGCGAAGGAAATACCCCAAGTGGAAGGTCCCAGCTGGCTCCTGGGTGCTGTTGTGTTGGTTCCCCTTCCGGGATGGAGGAGCCATTCAGAGGAGCCAAGGGAAACCATTGTCTCCCTTCACCCTCAAGGTGATCTCAGCACCTCTGGACAGCAATTTCATGCTCCTGTGTATTAAGCAAGGAGCCAAACAGAGCCTGGAAGTAGGAAACTCTTGACTGGGTGTCTATGTCTGCTCAAAGGGCGGTGATTTGGGCATAAAAAGTATGCCTTGTAAATGCACCAGGCTTTTTGAGGTCTAAGCAGATTTTTGAGATATTTGAATTCTGTAGGGTCTTGAGAATAAGTCTTCTGAGGAGAGGCTGAGGGAGCTGGGGTTGTTCCACCTGGAGAAAGGAGGCTGAGGGGAGACCTTCTCACTCCCTACAACTACCTGAAAGGAGGTTGTAGAGAGGTGGGTGTTGGTCTCTTCTCACAAGTCACAACTGACAGGACAAGAGGAAATGGTTTCAAGTTGTGCCAGGGGAGGTTTAGGTTGGACATGAGGAAAAACTTCTCTACTGAAAGGGTTATCAAAGGCTGGCACAGGCTGCCCAGGGAGGTGGTGGAATTGCCATCCCTGGATGTATTTAAAAGCCATCTTAGGTACAGTGCTCAAGGCCTTGGTGTAGTAGCGGCCCTGGTGGAGTTAGATAACAGTTGGACTTGATGATCTTAAAGGTCTGTTCCAACCATAGCAATTCTGTGAAGCAAATGCTCTCTATTAAAGACAGTGACTGACATTCTGCCCACCAGAAGCTACCCCTTGTGCAACCGTCGTGCAGCGATACCGTAACAGGAGCTCACCGGTGCCCTGCTGGCAGATACTCACTCGGAGGAGCGTGGTGAGCAGCCTGCTGCAGAGCTGCTCCGAGCCGTGGCAGGGGCAGTGACGAGTGTAGACGTCGTGTGTCTGCCCGTACAGCTGCAGCCTCACCCCCTCTTTTGGGGCCTGCTTCTCTTCTTCCACCTCGGAAGTGAGCTCTGTTGAGGTTCTTCCCACGGACAGGACTCCTGCCATCCCCTTCCCAGAGGGGACCAACTGTCCTTGCCAGTCGTACTGACCCAAAAAGAACCAGAGAGATCAGTTCTTGAGATGTCTGCACTGGGTCAGAGTCTGATGCAAGCACTAGTGCACAGAGAGAAAAAGCAGCTTGCTGGTGCAGTATAGCCCAACTTATTATTTTTTTTTTTTTCCCCACAGGACATAAGGATACTGAACTGGTGGCTTTGGAAGGGACAGAGGAGCTGTGGTACAAGCACTGCCATCTGTGCAGAGAGCTCCCCCCAGCCAGCGAGAGCAAACAGGGCTCCCCATCCTGGATGGCTGTTCAAAGCAGTGGCCTCAGAGGTAGGAATAGGGGAGAGAGGAAGGGGGGAGTGGTGAAGAATGGGAGGGAGGTTTCCAGGTGGGCAGCTATGGACTTCAGGTACTGCCTTGATGCTAAAGAGATCTTCCTGTCAGAAAACTCCTGTGGTTTCATCTCCTGCAGTCTTGCAGGGCTGCTTTTGTCAATGCTGCAGGTAGCAGTGCAGGCAGGAAGGTTGAGGTGGGTGGGAGTGCTCTGTCCCTGGCTGGGGGCGGCTGCGCTGCTGCCAGCGGGGCTGGCAATTCCCTAACCCCTGCGTGCTTGCTGCTGGCTGTCAGAACTGCCTCTGGCTTCCCTGATGTGAGAGAGCTCCATCCAACCCACCTTTCTTTTGCCCTTTGAGTTCTTCTTGAGACTCTTTGGCTTGAGAAGCCGTGGTAGAGCAAGGAAACTTAAATGTACTCTTTTTAGTGAGTGCCTCCTGAACACAGACCAGGCCGCTGTGCTGAGGACACCCACCTCTACTCTCGCTAGCATCTCAATGAGAAGAAATCTAATGGGCTTTTGCTTTGGCAGCAAAAGACTCTGCTTCTCTGTCCACCATCCCCAGGATGTCCCGTGGGACAGCTGGACCCCCCCCCAGACAGCAGCAATGTCTGTTTGACAGCGGTGCTGAGCTAGAGCTGCAGAGACTCAAAGCAGTGCAGATCCTGTTGACACCCCAGGGCCAGGCTGTTTAGGGTCATCTAATTGAGTGTCCTGGATGTGTTGTCCAGGAAGCCTCACATCTGTCAGGGCAACTGCATGAACATGTCCATGACAGGCTATATTAGACATTTGGGGCTTCAGCCTAGTTATAACCATCTCACCTTATGTCCCCAACCAGCTGGTGGTGGATGTAACCTGCCACCTCCCAAAGGGAGTGGAAATTGTGCCTAAGCTTTGTTTAAAGTACAGGGATTTAGTGATCCCTCCACGTGTCTCTGGGGCTGTTTGCTAACGGGAGTTGCTCAGCCCAGTTCTGTACTCCCCAAGCAGGATCATCCTTTACCTTGAAGAAGTTTTCCAGGACATAGTTAACAGCAACCCAGTTGAATGCTTCCTCATCTGGCCTGGGCAGGATCTGTGCTCCCCGAAAGTCGAAGGGGGATGACTTAAGGGCCACAGTCAGGGCTGTAAGGAGACCGTCAGAGAGGATGGGATGGGTGAGGCTAAACAGAAAAGAAAAAGAAAGCACTTTGGTAGTGACAGGACCCTGCCAGGAGTATCTTGCATGTGGGGACAGCTGCAGGGCTTCCGCTGTGCTTCCCACTGTGGGTAGCAGCCCCGAGACACAATGACAATCCCACTCCTGCTGCCACTTCCCTCCCCCCCTCACGCAGCACTGGGGGCAGGACCAGCAGAGGGGTGATTTGAGCAGTTGTGCCACCAGTCAGGAATTAGGGAGTTTAGTACCTTCTGAGGGAATGCTGTGGCCTTGCCCCACTGACCTGGTCCCCTCCAGACCTCTATTTCTCCTCAGTGTCTAAAAGGAGCTAAAGGTCTCGGTGATGAGGTGACTGAGAACAGGATCCACAGCAGCGTGTGTGATAAGGTGGATCTTCCCACTACTGTTCCCAACCTGCTGACAAGAAGGTTGTAAGCCCCTGTGGGCTGCCACTTAAACTGAAGACGTTTCAGCTGCCAGACTGACACAAGTTTTCCCAGCTACTAATTGTGAAGGAGACTTTATACAGCCTGGTAGCAGTAGCGAGACTGTCATCCTCATGGCTGCTAGGGGGGGACAACTTGGAGACACAGCCAGACCATACTCCCCTGGAGTACCTTGGGACCTGGAGGAGGTTTACCTGACTAGCAGATAAGGGATGAAACACTGCAGAGCAGACAGGGTGAGATGCAATTACAGAATGATCCGCGTGACGTGTGCTGGTCTCTGGGTGTGGGTTTGCAACATTCACTCACTTCAGCTGCCTCATGCTGGTGGTTGCTCCCAAGTAGAGGGGGGTTTGGCTGTGCTGCTCTGATGGGATCTTCTTCTGGGCCCAGTTCAAACATGGCTCCAAGCTCTTCCCTACTTTCTGAGGAGAATCTGAATAGTTGGAGACTCCTGGACCTGAGGACCAGGGGAAAGAATGTCATTTTCTAATGAAAGGTATGGGAGAAGTGTGAGAGCTGTTACCCAAGATGTTGCATGGTTAGACAGGACCTGTCACAGGTGGAGTTCCTCCAGGTAGCGGTCCTGCTAGAAGATGGTGCTGGGAGCAAAGCACTTGTGCACGTAAATCCCAAATTGCCTGAAGAGAACCCTGGTTCTGCTGCTGAGACATCCTGTAGATGACCACCAGGTACCAGCCACATGGCTGCTGCAACAGCTAAACCTGCTTCAGCCCACAGAGGAAGAAATGTGGCTTTAGCCACTATGAAAGATAAGCAAAAAGACACATGGCCATGCACACAGAGCTGAGGCTGATGTCACCTCTCTCCTTCAGCCACTTCCTTTTGTGTTGGCGGAGGTGCAAGCAAGACACGTCTGCTCTAGAGGAAGCTGGTGCTGTGTGGAGGGAAGCTGTGTGCGAGCCTTGACTCATCTTTCCAGCAAAGATTCAGTGGGGTCTTAAAAGCTGATCTTTTTTTTCAACTACTACTCAGAAAGAGCCACGCTTCCCCATCCTCTGGCCCACTCATCTTCCTGGCTGCGTGACTCCCTCACCACAGGCTTTGGCCCACAGCTACTCACTACTACCACTACTACCCACCACTACCCTCACCACAGGCTTTGGCCCACAGCTACTCACAGGCTGTGTCCATGCTACAGTGCAGACAGGAGACATCTGCACAAGAGACCTGTCCTGGACCTCTCCTTGCTGCTTCTGCCAAACTGCTGCCCTGAGCTACAGCTGCTGGTTTTAACCCAGCCAGTGAATGTGGCATCAGTCAAGGGGCACATGAAAGGTTTCAGGGAGCACTTATCGCATCTTCTATACGTGGTTTGTGTTGCTTGCAGTCTGCAAGGCCACAAAGCCTCTTCTCTGCTTGTTGTGTTACTGCCTTCCCCCAGCACACTGCCACTGAAAGTTCAGGGTTTCCCAGCAGACTGCTGTATTTGTGCTTCAACATCAAAGCAAGATTGAGAGATAGGGAAGGAAAACCCCAAGCAGTAATGCATGAAACCCTTTCACCCGGCTTTGGCAGGGCCAAACTGATACAAACTAGTGAGGAAGACCCCAGTATTCTCTGAAATGTGACACCTAAACCCCAGCTGCACTTGTGCTTGTGCTGTCAAACCCCACGTTAGTGGTTGGAGTCTTCGCATCTCTGTTGTCCTGGAGCTGCACCACTTACTGCCCAGTCGGGAGGAGGCAGAGGATGTCAGGGGTTACCCTGCAGCCAGATTTGTCTTCATTCCTGTTCACTGCCTGGGTGAAAACCTCAGTAGTCTTGGCTCTACCACTGATCCAGGTGAGCATCAGGATGAGCCCCATCCTCTCTGTGTGCTTCCCTGCCTGCATCAGGCTGAAAGACCTGCCTCCTGCTACTGCCAAGTGCTCTGTGTGTGGCTAAATCTGCCTGTATTGAGAAGCTCTCTGCTGAAAATAAGCAGCTTGTGCTTCACTCTCCCCACCCTTTCAGTGCACAGCTGGATGGTACAGGAGCCAAGGAAACTGTGGCAATGAACCATGCATAGATCTCTGCTTTTCCACCCAGCCCATGCCAGTCCCAGAGACCGCAGAGCATGAATCAGACACCTTACCTTGCACAGGGCAGGAACTGCATTCCCTGATCACCCCGGTCTTGGTTGCCTTGGTGGTGGTGGTCCACTGGTAGATGAACAGGGTGGTGTGGGATGGGCCAGCATCCAGAACAACGCCGTACTGGAAAACCCCAAAAACATCCTGGATAAATGGCACTGGATTCACGGTGCTTTGTTATTGTCGCGTGGGTGTTCTGGGTCACCCGCGGGCCTGGGCTGCAGGATTTGAATTTGCTTTTTACATTCAAAGAAAAGCTGAAGCCAGATGATGATGATGATGTGGATTTTCAGGGAACCATCTGCATTTCTGAATATACATGAGGAGCAGCAAGAGTGGAGAGACACCTGGAAATACATCAGACCTACAGTGGTGAGCTCTGTAGCTGCGCCTGAAACCAGGCAGAGAGCTTCCACTGAGAGCTGAGCCACCTGGAGCTCAGGAAAAACAGGTCCTAAAGCAGTGGGAGATGGCACTACGCAGGCTCTTGACTGATTCTGGGCCTCAAACCGTTGCTGGATTGGTTTGCTAAGGCTTTTGTGCAGAAATAAGAGGGCTGCGACTTGCTCCTACTTCTAAGGAACTTGAGGCTCCCACATCTTTCTGATACCCCAGTGCAGAGGTGGTGTGATATGGGCTGGGTTTTCCCAGATGTGTGCCAGACCTGTAGGAGCTGCAGCACCCCGGGCCCAAGCAGCACATGCACTGTCCAACACAGCAGCCCCACAGGGACCGAGACAATGTCTTGGTGGAAACAGCAGCAGTGAACATGAGATTTCTCCACACCTTGTCCACTGACAGTTCTCCTGTTGCCTAGCAGGGAAGCTGAGGGCTTGCTTAGTTTCGTCGCAGTCCAAAGTCTCGTCTCTTTGCTGCTGACTCAGCCTTGCTAAAGCTGCACCTCATATGTGAGGAATAGGAAATGAGAGGCCACTGGGATACCCTGCAGCACAGCTCTGTGGCTGTTCTGGATGTCCTCACACCCAAAATAGCCCTGGGTGCTAGCCTAGGGTCTCCTGCTCTCCCTGCTGTTAGGTAACCTCAAGCTGGGACATCTCCCACACAAGATGGGAAAGAGGCTTGTGCGATCTGGGAGGTACATGGTAGTGCAAGGTCTAAGCTGTGTCTTGCACTGAGATGGTTGTAGCTGTGACAGAGTGGGTGAAACGTCCTGAGAGGTTGGTGTTAACACCATCTGAAGGGTTTTAGCACAAGGCAGAGCCTGGCTGCAGGCTCTGAGGGAAGCTGGCTGCCTGCTGCCTTCCTGGGAGCTCCCAGCTGCACCAGACACTGAGCTGGTGGGACTGGAGCTGAAGCAGAAATGCGGAAGAAGGATGGAGCTCCCTGCCCGAGCCTGTTGGCACCCTCCCACATGAGTGACAGCTCATATTTCTCGTAGGGACATGTTGGCTGCTGCAGCAGAGGAAGAAACAAATGGTATTGGTGGAGAAATCTGGATTATTTTCTTTTCCTCCTTCACAAAATAAGAGGCTGCTGCTGGGAGCATACAGGAGAAGGGATCACTGCATTTCTGCCCCAACTCAACACCAGGGAAGGGCAGAGTGTGGAGCAAACAAGGTTTTTCTAAATCCAGTTTTATTTGAGAGAAGCGTGGAGGAGGGGTGGTATCTCTAACCACTCAGGTTAACCTACTTCTGTTTGATTAAACCCTAGCGTGCCACTGATCTCCCCTCAGCAGCCGGTGCATCAAGAGGCAGTGGATGGGCATTAACCCCTCAGTCTCCGGGCAGATCTGACCCCGCTGTGCAGAGCAGCTTGGCTCTTCAGTTAGAGTCAAGAGAGGACAGAAGAGGACACAGCGTGGAAGAGATAGACGTTTTAAAAGACAGAAGCAGTAATCCAGGGCCAAATTCCTACCAACTTTGGCTCTTCCTCTCCACTGCCACCACTGGTCCCTTGCCACTCTGGGGCAGCTCCTGCCACAGTCTGCCTCTCCTCAGCTGGCACTGAGCACCTCTGCTGATCCACAGACCGTATCCACAGCCTGGATTTCCCTCGTAGCCAAAGGGCTTGCCTTGGATTTGGTTTGAAAAGCTCCAGTCTGTCGAAGGCTGCCAGCCCCCCCCCCCGGCAGGCTCGTTCTAGTTGCCTCCTCTGTTGTTTTGGGCTGGTAAAGAACTCAGTAGTGCGATGAACGTAAAAACCAACAAAAGACACCAGCTCAAATGTCTGCCTTACACAAGGGAACAGGCTGGTTCTCCTTTAGAAGCAGCCCCACAGAGAAGGAGAAGGTCCTCTGCTTCTTGCCCCGCTTGACCCCCAGCTCAGCCACCCACTGGGGCAGGCGGGTGCCCTTACCTTGGTCCTGGGAGGGGCGACGGGCACATCTTTAGTGGAGACACAAAGCAGCACGATGCCCGTCAGTCCCGCTGCGATCACCAGCCAGGGGGGAAGGAGTTCACGCCAAGACATGAAGCGCTCTCTCCTTTCGCAGAGAGTCAAAAGAGGAAGCAGTGGAGCAGCAGACTGACAGCGGCTGCCTTTTACATCCTTCAAAAAGAGGAGAAAGGCGGAGCTGGGGCCAGGCTCTGACTTCAGCCCAGCCCCAAGCCACAGGGACCACAAGGAGCGTGTGGGCCAAGCTGCGATGCGTCAGGCAGCTCTCCTTCCCTTCCAGCGCTCCACGCAGTAAATAAAGCGACGGTTTCGTGCCCATTCCGGCACCAGCTTTGCGAAGGCATTGGTGCAACCTCGAAACTGCCCCAGGCAACGGGCTGGAGGTAAACAGAAATGTGGGGTTAACTCAGCTGGGTAATAAGCAGAAAGCAGGCAAATCTCATCCGCTTGGTATTCTGCTCCTGGCAGCGCTGGCTGCCAAAATCAGAAGCAGGGAAACTCCTTGTTACTGGGTTTATTTTATATCTAAGGGCTTCAAAGTGGACCTTGCGTGCTTCCCTATGGGCATGTGTCCATTTGGGTGGACTTCAATCCTTCAGACCACTTCTACCTCCTTGTTTGGGACTTCAGTCCTTCAGACCACTTCTTCCTCCTTGTTTGCTCTCAGGCAGCACTCAGGACAGGAAAATATCTGCACGTTGGGGTTTTCACCTGCAGGAGACTCTGGCTGGTTTGGCCTCTGCTGTGGGTAGGAGATAGCAGAGGCTGCTTGGGTCTTTTGTCCCCAGTGTCAGTACAGGTGGCTGTACAGCCCTTACTACCAGCTTCCCCATGAAAGATAACCAAAGATAAGCCACCATACATGCGCTCGCTTTCTCCTTTCTAGCGCCACAAAGACACGTCCCCAAAACCACAGTTTCTGAAGAAAAATGTGTTAGTCCCAGGAGATGTGCTTCTTTCGGGCTGTTGCCATCTGTTTCCCACTGTCTGGGTCTAAGAATGAAAGTGCAACTCCTTTAAAGAAATGGTTTTGTGTGAGCTGGACCAATTATTAGCAAGGCCGTCTTGTCCCCACCAGAATGCTTCACCAGCCAGGCCAGTGTCTGCAGAGCTAAAGGATTGACACCTTCTTGGTCTCACAGGTATTTGGAGACAGATCTCTGTGTCTTGGGGTTAAGCAAAGTGCCGGAATTCCCTCATCTTCCTGCAGACCTTAGACTCCATTTCAGGTTTTGCTTGTTAGCAACTGGAACGTATCTGCAGATGCCCTTTGGTGATAGGACAAGGGGCAGCAGTTTGAAACTGAAAAAGGATAGATTTAAATTGCACGTAACAAAGAAATTTTGATGATGAGTGTGGTGAGACACTGGAACAGGTTGCCCAGAGAAGTTGGGGATGCCCCATCCCTGGAAGTGTTCAGGGTCAGGTTGGACAGGTCTTGGAGCAACCTGGTCTAGTGCGAGCTGTTGCTGCCCGTGGCAGAGGGATTGGAACTACATGATCTTTAAGGTCGCTTCCAACCCAAACCAGTCTGTGATTCTCTGTTTTGCTTACACTTGGTCTGACAGTGCTCTGTGCAAAGGGAGAGGGATTAAATTGCTGGAGTGCTGACAGTCCTTGTCCCCTTGCTCCCACCTCTGACAAGATGGACAGGCAGCCTTCCACACACCTTGCTGCCGAGGATTCGTGCAGCAGTTCATCTTGCTGTGATGCTGCAAACAAACCAGGTGCCTCAGCATCCTCCTGTCTCAGAGAAATGCTGCTCGTGGGATGCGTGGAGCGGCTGCTCGTGCTGCCGCAGTTGGCTGATTGCTCGTGCCCGTGGGCCAGTCGTGGCAGTTTATATCGTGATATATCAACCTCTGAGGATGATCAGGAGCTGCCACACCCTGCTTCTGGTCAGGCCAGTCCTGCTTCCCTCCTGCAGAAAGCTCCCTGCAGCAGAGCAGCGTGCACCTCAAACCTCAACCAGGGGTTGCTTTTGCAGCTGGGACATGGAGAGGGAACACGAGGGATCTCATGGAGCAGCAGCCACTCGTGACTGTGAATGGTGGGGTGCATTGTTCTCCCATCTGCATGTCGGGGTTCATGTGGGGCTGTCAACAGACCCAAGTGGTTTGGGGGGATCTAAACCACATGGGTTTTGCCTCGATAGTTGTACTAACTGATGGGCAAGTGCCAAAGAGGTTTCTGTGATGGGTTGGACTGGTTGCAGCTCCATCCAGTCCTGGTGCCCGGCTGCAGATTGCATGAAGGACAAATTAGGATTTCTTTTCCACACTCTGTAGCAGTATTCCTGAAAGTACAGGCCTGCAAAGGTGAAACCATGAAAGAGGAAAGGCCACTTCTCCTTGGTGAGGCTGTTTCTGGTCGTGTTTCCCATCTTCAATCCCTGTGTGCTGGGGATCATCCAAGACGTTGTGGCTGCCCCACTGGGAGGGATACCTCAAGAACCTGCGGGAACCCCGACACTGGCTGCCACGCTCCTGTGTTGGTGTCTGGTGGCTCTGGGGCCCGGCCGCCAAACCCTGGCCCCCCTGGGCGGAACCTTTGTGCGGCGGAACCATTGTGCGGCGGGGCGGGTTCCGCGAGGGGAGGCAGAGCGCGGCCCGCGCTGCGCCGGGGGACCGGAGAACGGGCGGCCCGCGGAGGCTGAGGCGGGAGCGGGCCCGGCGGGGCCTGGCCAGGCCGCCATGTACGCGGGGCTGCAGGAGCTGGGGGTGGCCAACGGCGAGGACCTGAAGGAGACGCTGACCAACTGCACGGAGCCGCTGAAGGCCATCGAGCAGTTCCAGGTGGGACGGGTCGCCGTGGAGATGCCCGGGCTGCGGGGCCGCCCATGAGGGGGCCGGGGCTGTGAGGTAGTGGGGAGCACGAGAAGGCCCGAAGTGGGTGCTGTTTTGTGGGGTATTTCCTCTTTTTGTTTCTTAACCAGCATGTATCAGCGCCAGTGTGGTCAGCAGGGCTAGGGCAGGGATTGTCCCCTGTACTGGGCACTGGGGAGGCTGCCTCTCAAATCCTGGGGTCAGTTTTGGGCCCCTCACTCCCAGAAGGACATTGAGAGGCTGGAGCGTGGCCAGAGAAGGGGAAGGGTCTGCAGCACAAGTGTGGTGAGGAGCGGCTGAGGAACCTGGGCTTGTTGAGCCTGGAGCAAAGGAGGCTGAGGGGAGACCTTCTGGGTCTCGCCAGCTCCCTGACAGGAGGTTGGAGCCAGGTGGAGTTGGGC
>WTSP01014079.1:4726-26172 GCA_025331215.1 Actenoides lindsayi
GAGATTCCAAACCTGCCTGGACAATGTGATCCTGGGCACCCTGCTCTGGGTGACCCTGCTGGAGCAGGGGGGTTGGACACAATGATTTCTACAGGTCCCTTTCATAATCTCACCATTCTGGGATTCTGTATAATATCTTGGGCACTGCCTTCCTAAAGTTTTAATCCTTAGTCAGAATATTCAGATCTGCAGGAAGATTGTTGTATTTTTTTCTTCCATTTCAAGGGATAGTTCCATCTAATGAAAAGTGCAGACAGGATTTCATTCGTCAGGGAGAATCTAAAAAGTGGAGCATTGGACTCCTCTTTCAGTGTACTGGTTTCATTACCTCTTCAGTCCACAAAAGTGCTCTTAAAAGGTTTCCTGGAGGCAATGGTAAGTAGACGAGAGTAGGAGACTGGTAATGGGTCTGCACCAAATGAATGTGTCTCCTTTGTCCTGGGAGCACCCCTCACCATTCACCTGCATTTGAATTCCTACTCCTGGATCACTGTGACGTTCTCCTGGGTTCAGAAGAACTATTTGCTCCTCCACTGCCTGGTCAAAGGAGAACCTTGGTACCTGGAAAGGAAACTGATGGCCAGCAGTGTGACTAGTGAAAGGGCATCAGGAGCTGATCCCTTACTACATTATAGCTGGTTCCAGGTCGCTGCTTCTGCATGGGAGTCCCGCAGGGGAGCAGCATGTCCTGACACTGGGAGTTCTAGACATTTCTAGGCTACCATCTCCATTTACCACTTGAGGGGTAAGAGGAGTTATTATCTTGCCAGATGGGAGGTGCAGGCTGCAATTTAGCAGAGATAACCCCAAATAAAACCTCGAGCAGGAATAAGGAGATTTCTGTCTTTCCATTAATCCCTAATCGTTTTGCTACTTAGCGGTTATTTAACCAACGAATTTATGCTCCAGGTTTGAGCGAGGGCTGGGAAGCAGCGGCGGAAAGTGGCATCTGTCTGTTAGCGGTAATTAAGCCCAAATATGCAAAGTCGGAGAGTTTTAACTGCTCCCGTTAAGCTGGTGATGAGCAGTAAAATCTCTGCTGAAATTTGCGGCGGAGGGCAATGGGCCAGCTTGCTGATAGGGGAGGCTGAGGGAGGGGAGCCTGGGGGATGCCGTGTGCTGGAGGGGGCACGGCACGGCCGGGCGCCGAGGACTGGAGCCAGCCCCAGCTCACCACTGCTCGCTGGGGACCTGGGGCCTGGGCTCTGCTCTGCCTTCACTGCCAGCCTCCAAACGTCAGCAGGGGGAAGATGTGTGGGATGGGGGTGAATGGCTTTTACACAGCTTTGTTTTTCCAATATACATACCTGCCACAACCAGAGAGACTCTCTTTTTTTCTCTTTTAATGTGGATTCTTTGGTGTAAAGTGCCAGGGGACCTTCCCTTGTCCCAGAATGGTAGTTTTGATGGGTGGTTTTTATGCTTTATGTATGTTTTATATAGCGTTCTGAAAGCTCTGAATCACTGTGTAAAGGCAATTAATCATTAACCCAATAAATATAAGTATTAATTACCTAACTTAGCACTCGTGCCTGGCTTCCATCCCTTCTTTTCTAACAATTTGGCTTGTCACCTCCTGGGTGCACCAGAGACATCGTTCCCTAACATGGGAACTGTCACAGGGCTCTGAGTAATGAATGAGCCCATTACAACTTTACAGTAGAGGAACCAGGTTAATCCTTTGTCAAATCAGTGCACACGGTGTCCTCCTTCCTTGTTCCCATTACTCAAGGGGTGACAGCGGTTTCTCATCCACAACCTTTCAGGTAACCACTGATGCATGTTTAGGACAGAGATAGGTATGACACTGCACGTAGACCTTCAGATCCTGTCACAGGGGAACAGAGCTGACAGAAGCTGACAGCAGTGACTAAAGCTATGAGCAACTTTCTTTGAAACAACCCTTTAGGAAAAAAAAAACCACCTCAAAACAAAACACCAAAGCGCGCGCACAAAATTAAAAGAAACCAAGCCTGCTTCAAGTTCTGAAGGATTCATTTAATTAAACCCTCGAACATCCCAAACCTATTGCTTGGAGGCAGGTGTCTGTAGTGAGAGGGAAGTACATTTATACCATCTTTCACCCTGCAGATTCGCAGAGTTCATTACTTGATCTTGATAGGAAGAGTAGCCACGGTAAAGGTGAAAGCCAACAGCTTGGTGTTCGAGTGGAGTGTGTGTAACCCCACCGTAGCAGGGGGGGATACGGGGAGTGGTATCGAACACAGATTGCAAGGGGAAGATCTTTTGAAAAGAGCATTGTTATTTTTGTGTTTACTCTCTGAGGAGGAAAGGCTGAAAGCCCAGGGGATGTTTAGGTGGAGAAGAGAAGACAGGATCTGATCCATAGCTAAAGGGTGAGGGGCAAGAGGCTGGGGCCAGACTCTTGTCAGTGTTGCCCAGTGACAAGAGAAGGGGCAACAGGCACAGACTGGAAGCCAGGAGGTTCCAGCTGAACAGGAGGAAAAACTTCCTTGTTGTGAGGGTGTCAGATCCTGGTCCAGGCTGCCCAGAGAGGCTGAGGAATCTCCTTCTCTGGAGAGATCCCAAAGCTGCCTGGACAGTGTGGTCCTGGGCCCCCTGCTCTGGGTGACCTGCTCTGGAGTGGGGCGTTGGACCAAATGATCTCCAGAGGTCCCTGACAGCCCCTTCCATGCTGGGATTCTGTGTGATTGTGTACATTAAACAGGAGCCATAACTGTTCAAGACCTTGCATTCCTTGTTCCATAAGGCATACATAATTGATTTAACTTTGAGACACTATACTTTTCAGATAAGAAACAGTAAAGCTCAGCTTTAGCATTTGCTCTTTGACTCCCCTAGGCAAATACCTTTTGGTCCAACAGAACCTAACTGCACTATAAAGGTATCGTGTCTGTCTCATCTGTTTTCTAGCCCTTGCATTTGGGATGGGTCTTCTGGAGTAGTGGTTTGGTGAATAAGAAGGGTTGGTACCTGAGTACTTTACCTTTTCCCTGTTAAGCTCATATCACCATCTGAATTTCCAAGCCTTTGGTTCTTTATACTAAAAAGCTTTCCAAAAGATCCTGGAGCTCTGGTCCCGGTGTTGTTATGAAGGAAAAATAAAATAAAAGCAAAAGCTCAGGCTGACAGGATGGGATCTGCTTCTGTAAAAAGGAAATATCCTGAAGAGAAGACCCAACCAAACAGTGGAAAGAGACAAATTTGACACACTCATTCTGACACGTGCGTTCCGCTGCAAGATGTTATCCTGATCTGTCCTGAGCACCTTGTAACTGACTTGATCTCAGGATCAAAATGCACTTGATTTTATGGAAGCAAATCATGAAGTTGAGACTAAATTCTTTATATTTCAGTTGTAAAGATGAAAGAGCGCAAGTCCTCATCATCTCCTAGTGTAAATAATCAATGCACAGCAAAATACTCTATCTGGAAATGGTTTGAGCTACTTTTTGTGAATAAGTGGCTGCCCCAGGGATCATTGTTTAAAGGCCTGATGAGTCTTTGGAGTTCTAGCCCCATGTCTGACACGTACTTGAAAGATTGCCTCGGAGAAGTCACGTCCACACATTATGTTCCATGCCCTTAATCTGTAAAATCAGTATGAAAATATTTACTCCATGGGCTATTGTGGAAATTAATTAACATTTCCATAGTTCCATAAAGATGTCAAGTGCCAAGTAGTATTATGATTATGCTGCCTCAGTCTATAATCTTGTCAGATGTCACAAATAACATGGGTCGGTAGTTGGCTGCAGACTTCCAGTGAAATTTAAGGGGTTTGCATGATGTAGTTCTGCATTATTTCATAATCATTTTCACTCCAAATAAATAAAAAAAATACTCTACAACATTTGATACAAGGTATTAGGATGCCAGGTATGTAACTTTTCTGTTTGAACGTAAAATCAAGAAAAATCCCAATGTTCTGTGGTTACGAAATACTGATGGAATTTCCCCATATATATATACAGATACCATTAATGATATTTCCAATAACTTTCATGATGGGATGCTGTATTTGGTTTCCATTCCTTCCTGCTTTTCATGGCAGGAGGCATTTTTCACTGGTTTCTCCATCATTCTTCTGTTTGCTGCTTGACAACTTCCAATTCTTCCTCCGAAGTGGCAGGGTTTTGGGGAAGGGTGATGTTATTTTCCCTCCTTGTTTCTCTCTGCTCTCTTACATGGCTCTGATGCCCTTCACAATGAAAGGCACTGTAGCAGTGTGAGCCATTACTATAAATTGCTCCAAGCTTTGAGGTTTGAAGCTGCTGCTTCTCTTCTCCCACCCTCCTGTAAGATATGCACTAAAGGAGCATTATCTTGCAAAATGGAATGGACCTGTTGAAAATGGGCTTAATTGAAAGGGATCCAGTAAAAACATAATTTAGTGAGATAATGGCTGTGCTGCTGCTTCTTGCAAATAGAGGAAGTTTGAGATGATTATCTGTGGAGTTAGCTGAAGCTGATGAACTACCCAGGGAAATACTTTAACATAGCTGCAGCTTACAAGTGTGTCTTAGGAGTTCTCCTCAGCCTTGAGGAGCCTTTGCAGGTAGCACATTTTCTTAGCCTCTTCTGCTTATCCAGAAGTCAGGTGTAGAATTTCTTTTTTTCTGTCTGCCTGATCATGGCTTCAGTTCTCCCTGTGCCAGGTGACTCAACGGGCTTGCGTGGGTTGGAGTTCAAGCCTCCAGGCTGGAGTTCAAGCTTTGCGTCATCTCCAGCCTGCCAGCCCATCTGACTTCTCCAGACGTGAGCTGGCAGGGAAGCCCTGGGGGATCTGGACTGGAGGCACAGCTTACATTCCTGAGACAGCACAGCTCCGCTGCAAGAGGTTTACACACCTTTCCGAACGCAGAGCTGGTTTGCTCTCGAGAACCGGTTACCAAGAAACACTGTGGTGGCAACCCTAGATCTGTAGTTTGCTTTGGTTTATTAATTAGCTGGATTTGCATGCGATCATTCCCTCTAGATAAGGCAAAAGCTTGCTAAAAGTTCATTCTCTCCCAAGAAGAGCAGTAAGTAGTGAAATTCAGAACAGATTAAGGGAAATCAAGGATCATTCACAAGATAATTTTCATCAGCAGTGGTTTGGAGCTCTGGAGTCCTTTCCTTACAAAACCCAGACATCTGAAAACATTATTTAAAATTCACAACTGAGCATAATACTGCTGAGTGCGCAACGGAAAATTACCCTGTAGTACCAAGGGAGTTAATTAGATACAGCTCCTGTTTTGATATGGCAGTGTTTTGAACTCCCTCTGCACTTGCAGATATAACTGGATGGCACACAGGTTACCCAACATCATAGAATAAAGCCTCTCTTTGCCTATAAATAGGTAGAGACCTCAGCCAAGCCTCAAACCAGACCTGAAATACTGTAGAGAGCTACAGCTCTTGAGCATCTGTGGGAGACCCTTAACACGGCAGTCTCCCTTGCATCTTTTGTTTTTAATCCCTGTGTATAATCTGTTTTCTAGCTAAATCCAGATGCTTCTAACAAAAAGCAGATGTCTGTTGTCATTGCCATGATCCTGCCCTTAGTCCCAGACCTATGTTCCTGTCTCCAGACGAGCACTCTTAATCCCCAGTGCTCATCTGGTGTCACGAAATGAGCCAATTCAAGGAACTACACTGATGGAAAGCTACTTCCCCCCAAATTACTCTTTGAACAGGTTCACCACAGGGTCAGGTGCGCATCACAGCTGGAACAAGGGAGGAGGAGGAAATGATTAACCAAGGATTTCAATTTACCTCAAATTAAGTTGTCGAGGACTTAAAGCATAGTAAAAGCCTTGATGGCCAGAGGTTTCTTCTACTGTCAGTGAAAAGGGAGAAGTAGCCAAAATCACTTGATGTATCACACTGTATAGGATTTGATTTATTTCTTTACTAGAGAGATCTTGGGAGATAAAACTTTCTTAACCTAGCCACTACAATTGTTTTATGGACTAAGCCAGAGTAGTAAACTTTGGAGTTAGAGTTTTTTTTCAGTGCAGATGTTATGACATTTCTCAGTTTGTGCTTCTTCCCAGACACAATATTCCTGTAAGGAACAAAGCTGTGCTCAGGGATGCCTGGGGCAATATCATGTTTCTCCTAACCAAGTGTGCCCAATATTTCGATGTACATTCCATTCTGACTATGTTAGGATGATGGCTGGAGACTCTGTCTAGAACCAAACATTAAGATAACTTTACCCCTGATTTGCTCATTGTACAGAGAAAAGCCCAACAAACTTACTCACTAATCTCAGGTCATGTTGGGCATGAGTATGCCATTAAATAAGGGAAAGGACCACTGTGTAGTCCTTTTTATTCAGAGACTTGGAGTACCTTGCAAAGGAAAATTTAGCACTGTCACCTGTGGGGAAGCTGAAATGTAATCACGGAATCATAGAATGGTTTGGGTTGGAAGGGACCTTAAGATCATCTAGTTCCAAGCTCCTGGCCATGGGCAGGAACACCTTCTACTAGAACAGCATGCTGAGACCCTCATCCAACCTCACCATGGGTATTTCCAGGGATGGGGCACCTCCAATGTCTCTGGGCAACCTGTTCCAGTACCTCACCACCCTCACAGTGAAGAACTAATCTATGTTTATCCTGGTTTTTCCCATGGCATTAGGGTAACTTTCATATCACAGATAGTATTAGCCTGTGAAACTTTATAGGAGAGCCGTGGCAGTTTGTTCAGAACTAGCTCGAGGGGTAAAGCCTCCATATAAATCATAGAATGTTAGGGGTTGGAAGGGACCTCTGGAGATGGAGTCCAATCCTCCTGACAAAGCAGGATCACCCAGGGCATGTTTCACAGCATTGCATCCAGATGGGTTTTGAAAGTCTGTAGGGAAGGAGACTCCACAACCTCTCTGGGCAGCCTGTTCCAGTGCTCCATCACCCTCCTAGTATAAAGAAGTTCCTTCTCATGTTGAGGTGGAACCTTCTATGCTCAAGTTTATACCCGTTGTTCCTTGTCCTATTACTGGGCACTATAGAAAAGAGGTTGGCCCCTTCCATTTGACACCCACCCCTCAGATATTTACAGACATTAATAAAGTCCCCTCTGTCTTCTCCTCTAAAGACTAGACAGCCCCAGTTCCCTCAGTCTTTCTTCATAGGAGAGATGCAGAAGTCCCTTAATCATCCTCGGAGCTCTCCCTCAGACTCTTTCCAGTAGATCTCTATATCTCTTAAATTGGGGAGCTCAAAACTGAACACAGTATTCCAGGTGTGGTCTAACTAGGGCAGAGTAGAGGGGGAGGAGAACCTCCCTGCACCTGCTGGACACAGTTTTCTTAATGCACCCCAGGATGCCATTGGTTTTTCTGGCTGCAAGGGGACATTGCTGTCCCATGGATGACTCGCTATCTCCTAGGACTCCAAGGTCTTTCCCTGTGGTGCTGCTTTCTAGCAGGGCAACCACTAACCTGTACTGGTGCCTGGTGTTATTCCTCCCTAGATGCAGGACTCTATGTTTGTCCTTATTAAACCTCATGAGGTTCACCTTCACCCAGGTCTCCAGCTTGTCCAAGTCGTGTTGGATAGCAGCACAGCCTTCTGGTGTGTCAGCCACCCCTCCCAGTTTCGTATTGTCAGTGAACTTGCTGAGGGTACACTCCTCTATCCCTTCATCCAGGATGTTGATGAAGATACTGAACAAAACTGGACCTGGTACTGATCCCTGGGGAACACCACAGGCCTCCAGCTTGACTCTGCCACTGATCACAACCCTCTGAACTCTGTTGTTGAGACAGTTTTGAATCCACCTCACAGATCAATTGTCTATGCCACAGTTGTTGAGTTTTTCTATGAGGATGTTATGGGAGACAGTATCAAAAGCCTTATGAAGTCAAGGTAAATGGCATCTGCTGCTCTCTCATCTACCCAATTGGTCATGGCTTCATAGAAGGATATCAGATTAGTCAAGCAGGATTCCCCTTTGGTAAATCCATGTTGGCTACTCCTGATAACCTTCTTTTCTTCCATGTGGTTAGAGATGGCCTCTAGAATGAGCTGCTCCATCCCCTTTCCACAGGTAGAGGTGAGGCTGACCAGTCTGTAATAGCCTGGGTCTTCCGTCCAGCCCTTGTTGAAGACTGGAGTGACATTGGCCTTCTTCCAGTCCTCAGGCACCTCTCCTGGTCTCTGATTTTTCAAAAATGATGAAGATTGGCAGAGCAACAGTATCAGCAGCTCCCTCAGCAGACGTGGATGCAGCCCGCTGGGGCCATGGATCTGTGTGTTTTCAGTTTATCCAAGTGATCTCTAACCCAATGCTGACTGACTAGCGGAGTATCTTCCTCTCTCCAGTTCTGCTCTTGTACTTCCAGTGGCTGGGGCTCCTGAGGTCTGGTTTGGGGAGTAGGTTGAGGCAAAGAAGGTATTCAGCAACTCTGCCATCTCTGCATCCCCTATTACCGTATCTCCCACCTCATTTAGCAGTGGCCCCACTTTTTCTGTACTCTTCCATTTCTCATTGATGTAGTTGAAAAAGCTCTTGTTGTTTTCGTTCACCTCCGTGGTGAGACCAAGTTCCAGGAAAGCCTTGGCCTTTCTCAGTGAGTCTCTACATACTCTGGCAGCATTTCTATAATCCTTCCAATTAACCAGACCCTTTTTCCACATACTGTAAACCTCACTCTTCCGTTTGAGTTTTTTTCAGGAGCTCCCTGTTTATCCATGCAGGTCTCCTGCCTCCTCTGCTTGATTTTTTCTTTTAAGGGAATACATTCATCCTATAAATCAATGTCTCTTAATTTTACTATCTCATCTAAATGGTGGTCTTAGGGAAAAGCCCCCTAACCACAGCATTTTAGCCTTTTTTTTTTCCTCTTAGCAGTTAATAGAACCACATAGGTTCTAAATCTCAAGGCATTTGTGCTTTCTAATCCCCTGGAAATACATCATAGACTCACCCCAGGTCTGAGCACATCTCTCCAAGCAGTTATTT
This sequence comes from Actenoides lindsayi, assembly GCA_025331215.1. Taxonomy (NCBI): domain Eukaryota; kingdom Metazoa; phylum Chordata; class Aves; order Coraciiformes; family Alcedinidae; genus Actenoides; species Actenoides lindsayi. The sequence goes on from WTSP01014079.1 coordinate 13,667, forward strand.
TTGGGTGGCCTCATACTACGGCATCTTAATCACATTTGTAAGTCAGTTCATTTACGTACACTGCGGGTGTCATCAGTAACTGCAATGGGATATAGAGACTTCATTCCCTTCACTTCAGTTACTTGCTTTCTTAGTGACGCATCGACAACATCATTCACATCTCGGAGTTTCCATTGTAATAGGGGAGGGGATGAAGTTATGGTGTGGCTGAAGCGGTGCCTCCTCGTCATGCTGTCAGATGGTCTGGACCACAGTTTGAACCAGCTGAAGCTGACTTCACCGTGGGATGTGCCACGGCTCTGCTGGGAGTTAGCCGTAAACAAAACGCGGCTGAATTTGCGGTTTTCGGGGGTGCAATTTGGAGCAGCCATCGGGATGTTCTAAACCAGTCAAGCTGGTGGCCTGCAGGCCAGTTCTCACCTGTGACACACTCTGTCCAGCCTCCTGCCTCTTCCTCGGAGGAAGAAGGGGAGAGCTCTGTCTAACAGGTGGGTATTTCCTCTTGCAGTAACCTCTGTTTCCGTATCTCTCTGAATTGAGAGAGATCTGCTGATGTCAAAGTCCAGCCCTGTGGCTGTCAATCTTGACCCACCTTGTCAGGAGGTGATATTTTTAGAGCTCAGCAGTGGTTCAGCACTGGGAGAACTTCAGCATTTCCCTCCTTTCCCTGCCTGGCTGTAGCTGGGGCAGTGGGCACAGTCTTTAGCACTGGCACACAATTTCACAGCCCAATTACACGATGACTCAAGGGAATTTGCCTAGCGAGTGTGATGTTTGCTATTTGGCATAGCTGTCAAAGCCCTGTAGATATTTCTTGGCATTTGTCCAGTTGCCTCCTTAATGTCTTACGACATGCGTTCCCAAAGAGGCTGGATTTTATGTTTACGTTTCTCTGGCCAGAAAATGAGCACCAAAGCAGCTATTCCAAACCTGAGTGTATTAACCAGTGGAAGCCAAATACTTTAGAAAGAATTTCATTTCCCTGCCTTATTTTCTCTACAGTTTCTCTTGTATGACAAACCACGCTTGCTTTAAACAGGTGCGGAATTGCCAGGGAGCCAAGAGAGCAGCGGTCCCTCGGCAACACACCCACCAGATCAGATAGTTTAGTTCTATCTATGCTAGTAAATGTCATGTGTGCAGGAACGTTCCCAGGTACTGATGCCAGCTGGCAAAGAACGTCCCATGCCTACGCTGGTTTATTCTTTTAGCTTCCAAGATAGGGTGCCGCATGCACACTGCTTCTGGAGAACGGGCAAAGCCCCGGAATCATCTGGGGAAGTGCTGCTTGGTGTGGGCCAAATGCCAGGTGCCATTCCAGCCATCAAGTTGCAGTGCCCTTGGAATTTCCCAGGTATCTTGGGATTTATTAGCTGAGCCGAAGCTTTCAGAGAAGAGCTTGCAACATTTCACAGCTTATCGCCCCCATCCCAGCAGCGCTGCCTGCGGCTCTACCAGTGCAAGCTGATCTTAATTAAAAGCCCTTGCTGTGGCCACGTAGACTAGCAGACCTGTGCTGCATCAAGCCCTTGGCATTTCAGTTTTATCTCTCTTCTTCACTATCTCCAAATACTATCAGTGTAGAAATAGGAAGCCCCTGCTTGTGCTTTGTCCTACGTTACACGATGGATAAGTGTTCTCAGTGCGTTATCAGCAGTGAGTTTTTTGCATTAACCTACTCAAAAAACTTGTATTAAGCATTTATAGGTTGGTCATGAGAATCAGTCTGGTTTGTGTGTTTTGGACGTACAAGTACGTGAGAAGTGTGTGTTGCAAACATAAAAAGTAGTTGCTTTGGTGCGAATAAAAGGATTCAGTTCCTTTTTTAGCCCTCATTTTAAGTGAGCTCTGTGCGTAAGGAGTCCCTTTGAATGAAGAGCTAGAGTCAGAAAATCAAAATGAAATATTATGGCTTCATTAGCAGAATGTTTTTGATTGCCTGCGCTGAGGTTATTTTCTGAGCAGGCGAGTTCTAGGCCACTGAATTAAGCAGACCTACCTGCTTTCCATTTTGATTCTGTCAGCATAGGTATGGCTTAAGAGGTCACTGCATAAAGCAAAAGATTTAAAAAGATTGCAGGACATTTTAACCTCAAAACTATTTTATTATTCCTTCTGACAGAGAAAGCGAGTACTTCAGTGAGTATTGTCTGGTTTTTCTTTCCTGTTCCTGCCAAACTGCACTGAAACTCTGCTATGACTTCTGCACCCCAGATCACAGTGGGTCCAAGACCTGAAAGTCTAAGGTCTTACTTCCTAATATAGGCTCTTGGGTCCGATTCATTTTCGCATAAAAGCATTTTGCAGCAGTTTTAGGCGGTACTCTCTGCCAAGCAATCACTGCTGATTCACTGGGTGGCTGTGGATCTATTGTACCCCAAGGCTGTAGCCATAAGGAAAGTAGACTGTGGGTGAAGGCAGCAGACCATCACGAGCAGCAAATAGCCCCATTCCAGCCATTTGTGTGACAGTAGAAAATCAGGTTGGTTCCTGATGCCAGCAGTAGGATTGGATGATGTCTGGAGGTAGTGATGCTGCATGGAGTACTCCTTCCCAGCAGCACCAGAAATTCCTGGGCTTCCTCTCTAGAGCCCATCCCTCCAGCAGCTGTAAGAGCAACTACAGCTCTCAGCCCTGCTCCCGCACAGGTTGCTCCTTCCTATGCCTGCAGCAGCCCAACTGCTCACTGTTGAAGCAGCAGAAATAAATAATGGCATTATTAAATGATAGCAATGGAAATAATGGCATTGCCGAGAAGCTCTTCCTCCTTGCCAGCCAGCAGCAATACAAGCACGCTTCTTGTAGTGGAGGAGCAACCAGTTAGTAGTTGCATTCATATCCATTTCACTGGTTCAAACTGTCTTATATTTGGACATTTAAGAGACACATTCTTCATAAAATACTTAGACGCAGGGATTGCTCCTTTTATATGTTATACATGGTGGGGGCTGAGGCCAGTTTTACTGTGCGCACGAGGGAAGCCAAAGTGACTAGATGGAGCTACTGAGTTTCCTTCTTGGTGTCTCAGTTGATTCCCAACTTGTTAGAGAATCACAGAATCATTTTGGTTGGAAGAGACATTTTAGATCATCATTAATGTTTATGGTGGCCTCATTAATGTTTATAAATACATAAAGGGCGAGTGTCAGGAGGATGGAGCCAGGCTCTTCTCTGTTATGTCCAATGATAGGATAAGGCGCAATGGGTGCACGCTGGAGCATAAGAGGTTCTGCAAAAACATAAGGAAAAGCTTTTCCACTGTGAGGGTGACAGAGCTCTGGAACAGGCTGCCCAGAGGGGTTGTGGAGTCTTCTTCTCTGGAGACACTTAAAACTTGCCTGGACACATTCCTGTGTGACCTGCTCTAGGTGATTCTGCTCCGGCAGAGGGGTTGGACTAGAAGATCTTTTGAAGTCCCTTCCAACCCCTAACGTTGTGTGATTCTGTGTAAAGACAAAAACTTCAATGTTTCAAAGATTATAATAGACAGTGTATTATAGTACAAGGACTGAATTAGCATCTGTAGATTTTATATTTGTAAGCAAGAACAACAAAACTGTCTCATACAGCAGTAAGTTTTCAGGGTTATCCAACATCTATCAATGCAATGTGCCTCATGGAATATTTATTGCATTTTCCCCCTTCATTATGCAAATAGGTCTTCAGCCCCACTGAGCCACTTGAGGTAAAAAAACCACTATTGATTGTAGTTTAAGGTCTACAACTACCTTTAATATGAATATTTTCAGTAGAACTTTTTTCAAATATTTATTTCAGTTTTTCAGTTCTTCCTGTGATTTTTTTCATAAATATTTGAAGTTTCAGATAGCAAAATTTGCATAGCTAGTGGTATGCAAAAAAATTAAACAGATCTTGGTTAGATAGGATATTCCACTGATGAGAAGTAACTGTCAGAGGAAAACATGAAATCTTTATAACAATTTAATATAGACTTTTGCACATTATGTTGGAAAGCAATTAAAGTTTAGTAATTGACTGATAGATCTATAGATTGCTTATAAAATATGAAGTAAAATAAGACTTAGTCTTTTCCGTTTATAATGGTAAACTGTTATAAAACCAAGAACAAATATAAATCAAAATCTTAACCTGTCAGCTATAAATTATAAATTATATAATGAAAATCAGACACATAAGACTTCTAAATATTAATTTAAGGCTTCTGGGAAATTAATGTAATTAAACAATGAAGAACTAGTCGCTGGTTGTTTTTTTTTTAAGAAAGATTCGGAGGATAGATTTTGTTCTTATTCGATATTTCCACACTTAGCAGTAACTCAATCAAATTCTGTGGATGCAGCCTGCAATGGAACAAGATGAATACTGAAAAAAATTGCTGGTATATACGGTCTCACTTAATATCAGTAAAGTAACTTACTGCCTTGAAGCTTAAATGGAATGCAAAACACAATAAGCACTGCATAAACAAGGGAAAAATCTTCTACCATTCAAGCATGTTATAGGACACCAAGAAGTTATTTAAAATATCTCACCTACAAACTGGGAGCTGAAAGATACTACGACGTTGACCTGTAAAGTGACATATTTTATCTTCATCTGTATATATACTGTATACATGTATATTACACATATGTGTGAAAATATTTGTACATCTGATCCCATACTGCTTTCATGTAGGAAATTTTGCGAGTCACTGTGATCGTAATTGAGAGATGCAATAAAATATTAAAAAAAAAAAGGCAGATAACTAGCTAAGCTAATAAATTTTTATTCTAACAGAAGTAGAGATATAATTAAAATTTAAGAGGGAGGGCTGTAGTCTTTGATCCATTCAACTATTACAATATCAATGAACACCATATCAGAAGCTAGTCCTAGTCCTTTACATTTCATTAAGAAAAGATTAATGGTTAACGTTCCATTGTTATAACACTTTTTTCTTTCAAAAAATACTTTATATTGTGAAATGTGTTTTGCTACCTAAATGATACAATAAAACATAGAAACTAGAAGATTTTCAGTGTAATCAAAGAACTGTTCAATTTAGCTAAGCTGTGATTACTTTTTTTCAGAGTTTTTCTTTTACAAAACATTGTTTCTAAACTCTTTAGTTTTCATAGTTAATTAAAATAAATTCTGAAGAAAAAAAAAGATATCTTGAAGAAAATTCTAAATGTTGGTCACCTGAAATCTGTAGCTCTTTGATCACTAATAACCTAATTTTGAGGACGTAGCAGCTACATGGATAAATATTTCAGTAAGTAAAAAAACCAAAACTCTTTAGTGAACAGTTCAGTATTTTTTAAAGTGTGAGAAATAAAATTATACTGAGCTAATGTGATATGTCAGGTAAATAAAGAAGTATCCCTATCCTAAAACAGTAATTCCATTGAAAAAAATGTGCCAAAGGGAACAGGAGGAAAGAAAGAGTGTGGCACACCTGTCAGCCTTTTAGTTCAGAGTCAAGAGTTCAATGGTTCATATATTATAGTTATTTATTCAAAGATACAGTTTTTAATCAAAGGAGCTAAGCCTCTTATAGCTGACTCTTATGAAGCAATTCTAACTGCTCAGATTTCACATCCTATTGACGATGTCTTAATAAAAACCTAACAGTCCATAAGAGAAGAAGGTATTTTAAAAGATAATAGGGAAGTGAAAAAGTGAAAAATGTTTCTCAATGTTCAGATGGAACCTTCTGTATTTCAGTTTGTGGCCATTGCCTCCACACATTTTGAAAGATATGCATAAAAACTATTTGTATATAGGAAAGGAAAATACTTGCGAAAGAGAGTAAGGAAACAGAAAATAATACAGGTTTAATCTCTTTGGGGTTTGGGATATCTCTGCAAACTAGCAAATATGTGAATTTTAACACAAGATCAAAAGAACTGTGTAAGGTTCCACTGAAATACCAGGTAAAGCTATCTAAAACTGGTGATGTGTACATCTTTGTATATTCTTCTGCATCCTGCTAATTTTGTCAAGGGAACAACAAAAATAAAAATAACTTAATGTTCAAGAAAGATATTAATAGAAAATTTTTAAAGTGCATGGTCATGAAACAGGCCCGTTTTTCAAGAATTTAAATTGCATATTAGAGTCAGAATCCTGCAACTGACTGTCCAGTGGCCTTAGGAAGGCATGCAGAATTCCTCCTCTGTGTTGCTTTAGTAAGCAGCACAGAGATGCTGTGATCTTCTCCACAGAGTTAATTTATTGTCAGTAAAATTCAGTGTGCCAGAGTGTTTTCTAATATAGCTTTCCTGACTGTGGAGACTTAGGGCTGAGCCGGTAACTAAGTAAATGACAGACACACTCTATTAATCCCTCTGATTTCTAAAGGGAAAGAGAAAGGGAATAAGAGAGACAGACATGGATTAGAAAACTATAACATCATTAAGAAAAATAATAACAATAACATGAAATATCTACAAATATATACAAAATAAGTATTGGACCCAACACCCCTGATGGCAATTGTGTCACCGTCACCACTGATGCAGTGGAGCAGGCACTGGTGAAGTCCCAGACTGGACTCAGCAACAGGCAGGAATCAGATTTAGCAATTGATTCTCAACCCAGAATCACCTCTTTCAAGTATGAAGAAAAGAACACACCGTGTGCTTGCACTGCCATGATACTCATTATTCTTCTTCAGTGGTGGTGAGTCACTGGAGCATCAACGAACAACTGTGAATACATAAAATACCTTGTTTAAAAACATATCAGAATATCAGATTCCAACCTGGTACTGGATCACTCCTGCTTCTAGCTAATGATATCTGCTGTGAGGAAAAAAAAAAAAAAAAAAAAAAAAAAAAAAAAAAAAAAAAAAAAAAAAAAAATTGCTGTCTTGATTTTCAAAGGATCAGTTCAATCCAACTAGCAAGTAATTCAATGATGGTAATTGTCATAATGATTTTAAAGAACTGTTGAAAACATTTCTAACTACGAATCCAAAAAAGTAAATGCTGATATTGCAAGTTTTTTTGAAGTGTCTCATTTTGTAAATGAATATGTTTCATAAAAATATAGAAATAATGTAAACACCAGTTCTAATTAATTAAAACAGGATAAAAAACCATTAGCACCGTAGTTAATCATATGCAGAGGTCTATGACAGTATAGAAATGCGTTGTGTTCAATAACTATAAAATGTCCAGAAAATGCCAAGATTTTAAAAATAATTTCAAATCTGAACTCTTGTCTATAAACTGAATTACATGCACAACACTACCTCTGTGACTGTTTCTCTTAAGAGATGTAATTCATGAGCACATTATTTGAAGATGGAGTTACATTACTATCCACAGCATGTTATATAAAGTGGATATTTTTCAGCATCTTTCCAAACTAAATTTTTGTGAGCTTTTCCCCTCATTCTTTTTTTTATGATTGTTTAGCTACCTAAATACAGTTGTTTCTCTGAATTTGCCACACATTAGTGGTAGTCTGCCACAGGGTTTGCCAGGAGCAGAATTTTGTCTTCTTCTGTCACTTCATTCTTCAAAGATATCAGAAATAAGTGATGATCTTTAATAATAATGTATAGAGTATTGGGCATGCAAACACAAAAGTAACCAATAAATGGAAGATACATGACTGTTTTCTACCTGTCATATTAAGATTTAAGTAGGAATGAAGTGATACATAAGCCATGCATTAACCATTGGAATAAATTTGTCTGCCCACAGCAATTATTTAAATCTTTAAGGTGCTTAAGGTTTGTTTAATCTTAAAACCATGAATCACATGGGCAATGTAAGAATATGAATAGGCACTAACACCTTTAAGTGTGAATTTATTAAAGGATTGCTCAAAGTAGTACATGATGTATTCAGATAAATGGTGCTTTGCACAATCCACCCTGGCTAATTGATTTCCAACCCATGTTTGGGATGGATGCCAAATTTCAAGCTGAGTTTAGTTTTTGTTGTTTCTGTTACTATTTCAAGTGACAGGAGTCTCTTTGGACCTTGTCTACAATTACAATTCTGAGTGATGACCCTTAATTTTCACCACTGTGAGCCTCTAATTTAAGGTAAGCAGTTTTAGAATGAAGTGCAAAATGCTGTCAGCACACTGAACTGTGAGAAACTGTGTTCAAATTCTGCAATTCTGCTTTTCTATTCTCAACTTCGAGAAACCTAAATAAATCTAAATAGTGTGAGTAAGGGTGGTGCAGCATAAAGCTAACTTGAGCTTCCTCATTTTTGTTATTTTCATACATGTTGACATGTGTGTCTGTGTGTGTGCAAATAACCAGCAACCCAAAAATAAACCCTCAGAAACATATAGGTAGGTGTAATAATAGCTTACATGTCTGTTTGAAGAACACAAAATACAAGATGCTTTTTTATTTATCTAATACTCTCTGTGGTAAAGCTGAGGTAGCATAGTTTACTGTCTCAGAACACCATCTAACAAGGTTTTTTCTGTCACAGGGAATCAATATTATTTAAAATATTTTATTTTCCTACCTGTTCTCTAAGAAAATATCATTTGACCTTTCAGTATTTTCTACCACAAAGAGTGTCAGAGTTGGTTTGCAGGTTGTGGCAAAAAGAAATTGTGATCCCTTCCAAATTTATGATTTATCATCAGTTGCCTATGAGTGGTAAGAAGAGGACACTGTGACCAAGAAGCCTCTACCAGTTTTGTTCTTAGGCAGTGTAATGTAGGTGACATGTCCTTTTTTTTTTTTTTTTCCTCTAAACACAACTCTAATTTCATTTTCTTCATTCTGAAATGTGCAGTTTAATGCTTCTTCACAAAATGCAGTAATTCAGCCTAATCTAAATCCTAAACTGACTAAATAAGGTGGAGCATAGTAGCAAACATAAAAGTAGTTTTCACCTTCACTTTCCTGTTAAAATGTGTTATGCCAGATGCTTCAGCTACTAACAAGGCAATTTAAGTATCAGTTCACACTCTGAATGTCCACAGTTCAGTATTATATCAGTCATACATGGCACCAGCTTGAACAGATAAAGACAAAAAGTGCTGTGTAAAAGAACTGTGTAAAATTATAGGATGCAAATGTATTACTCTAAATCATGTTAAGAATTAAATAGCCATTTTCAGTCAGCTCTACAGTTATCTTGTAGACAGGACTATGACTTCTTTGTTAGACTATTTTAAAAATTAGATTCATGCAGAATGTTTTCTGTTTCTAGTTACTTGAGTCTTTGCTTTTATTTTGCCTTCTTTCATCTTGTCTTCCTTCTGAATACTTACAATCTCAGCTACCTGTTTGTTCTTTGCAATTTATATCACAGAATCACAGAATGTTAAGAGTTGGAAGGGACCTCAAAAGATCATCTAGTCCAACCCCCCTTCCAGAGCAGGACCGCCTAGAGCAAGTCACATAGGAACGTGTCCAGGAAGGTTTTAAATGCTTCCAGAAAGGAGACTCCACAACCCCTCTGGGCAGCCTGTTCCAGTGCTCTGTCAACCTCACCATGAAGAAGTTTTTCCTTATGTTTCTGCAGAACCTCCTATGCTCCAGCTTGCACCATATTTTGCCTTCTTAAACCAGCAAATATCCCACTGGTGGTACAACCTGCTCCAGAAATGATGCTGAAGCTCAATAGCTCTGCTCAGCACAATTCCATTTGTTCTATTGCTATAGGTTTTACTCTTTTTCTTCTATGATCTATGCAGTTCAGGAGAGAATCAAGAAAATGACAGGTCAGGAAATGGTTTCTTAGAGTAAATAAAAGATCAGCACTCAAGCATTCCATGATGAACTGTGTCCAGTAAAGCTAGATTTCGGTCAATTATATGTCTTTTTGTTGGAAACCCCATGAAAAGCCACAACAACAAAAGCACTACCTCTGATGACATGGAATTTTAATGTATAACTTGCAATGGGCAAGAATTATTAGATGTTATGAAGAAATTTTTTTAAAAGAAAAGGCTAAATGTTTATCAGAATTTGTACCTGATCAAAAGAGCTTTTTAACTTTAGATTATTCTCTTAGTCTGGTGGTAATAAAGACAGAAGGCAACTTGAGGCAACTTGAAGATGATGTAAATTATAATTCTTCTTGGTGTTAATTTTAGAAATTCAAAACATTTCAATCTGTTGTACACCTTGGGATAGAAAAAAAAAAAAAAGAAACTCACTTTTCTGAAAATTTCCTTTATGATTAGACAAAGGAACCCTTTTTATATTTAATGAAATTTTGAAAAATACCAATGCATTCTAGTTGATGTTTCAGACATGTCTGTTTTGGGACTTTTTTCGTCCTTTTCCTCCAAAGGACTTCTATGCTTGGTTAACCTGGATGAGGCACTGGATATATATCTAGACTTCTACAATTGATATTGTTCTTTGGTCAAAGGTGGGTTTTTAATCATGTTATGGCTTAGCCCCAGCCAGGAGCCGAGCACCATGTAGCCACTTGCTCACCTGACTGGGAAGGAGAATAGGGAGGAAAAGGCAAAACGCCATGGGATGAAATAAGGAGAATTTAATAGAACAATACATGAGGAGAAAAACCAACAGTAATAACAATTAATGTAATAATGAAACAATATATAAAGCAAGTGATATAAAACCCACTGAAACACCTAAACCTGCACCAATGGCCAGCCCTACACCAGAGACCACACCTTGACCGTAACCTGCCTGGCCCACCCCTCACTCTTATATAGAGGTCAGGACATTGGTGTTGTATTGAATAACCTATTGGCTGGCTTGCTTGTCTGTCCTGGATGTGTCCCTCTCCTGGCTTCTGGTGAAAATTAACTGTATCCTAGTTGAATCCAGGACAAATAGCCAGGTTAGTGAAGTTATGATTAAAATACAGTTATGAGAGAAACTTTGAAATTCAGGTTTTCAGAAAGTATTTGAAAGCCAGCCTATAATGGACATATGGAATGTTTATATGCATGTATTTTGACACATTATGCATTTTTGAGGCATAATCAAACTAACAGACATTTTAATACATCAATTTATGACCTTAACTTGTTGAATCTTTAGGTAAAAGCATCCATACTAAGTTTTTTCCATCATAATGTTTGAATAGGTTATTACAGTGCAAGTACACATTACATTGGGATGAATGAGGTGCATTTGACAGATATTGCTGTTGTCTTTAAATATAAAATATATTTTAGAATAATGGAGATAAAATAGGTATCATAATTTGTGTGTTCTGCTGCTTCACAGAAAGACCATGACATATTGTGAATCACACTTATTATATCGACAGTCATCTGGTTATGCTGTAACCACAGAGAATCTAGATTAGAACCAATAATAAGATTAATAACAATAGCATAGGAAAACATGTATTGCAAAAATAGAAATGCTGCACTTGATAGCTGTAGGAGCTTTACCGTGAAAATCAATAGGGATAATATTCTTTCCAGACACTCTCCTGATTTTGTGTTCTTATTTGAGTGGTAGCTGAGTGTTTTATTTTTCAAAAAGAGTGTTTTTCTTGGCAAAGGATAAGTGCTTTGCAGCCTGTATTCCAGGAACACCTCTCCCTTTAAGTGGAAGGTCTTCCCCCTGAACCTGGGCTGAAGACTCTTTCTTACAGCAACAGATCTCTTACTGCTGATATATTGCTTGAGTTCCTAATTCTCTGTGCATCAGATGGGTCTTCTATGGATAAGGATACTATGTTTTCTGCAGAACTTTTCCATTTTTAAAACAGTGAACAATACAAATTGGAGCAAATTTCTGTCAGGTAAGTGAAAAGAAAAAAAGGAAATCCAAATACACTTTGAAAAGCAGACAGAATTTATTTGATTATCTAAATTGTAGCAACGGCCCTATGGGTGTGCACATTGCCTATGTGTAAATGAAAGCAAATGAATTGCAAAGAGTTCAAACTGGAGATGGTAATAAAGAAAAAAAATCCATTCCACCCATTTTATTAATATAAAAAAATAATGGCAATTTGCAAACCTGCCATAAACCTTTCCCACTGAATTAATTTTTATTTTCCACTCTAATAGGAAATAAAGAGAGCACACTTTCCAGAAAGGTAGCTTCATTGGCATCCATGGGCATTAATATTGGGACATTAAAAAGCACAATTCAGATGAATAGGAGAGATGGAGCAACAGAGAAATAATAACATTAAAAGTAAACACATTTATAAGTAAGAAATTGTTAATAATAGATAAGAAAGTAGAAACTGAATATTTCAAAGCACATTGAGTAATCTAGTGTGATTCTTGTTTTTGTTGATGTGGTCAGCATTTTCATCTAAAAAATCTCTTTTTCTATATTCAAATTTTAATGTATCTGGTGACAGAAGCAACACTCAATTTTTGCTGTATTTCCACAGGCTCTGTGAGGGATATACCTTATTCAATACAGCATTTTGAGGGTTTTTTTGATGGTTGTCGGTTTGCATTGTGGTTTGGTTTGGTTTCTTTGGTTTCTTTTTTTTTCTTTTTTTCTTTTTTTTTTTTTTTTTTTTTTTTTTTTTTTTTTTTTTTTTTTTTTTGTTTTTTTTTTTTTTTTTTCTTTTTTTATAAAAATAAATTAAAAGATG
>WTSP01014080.1:20986-37715 GCA_025331215.1 Actenoides lindsayi
TAGAGGGCCATGGAAGCACACAAGCGATAATCCAAGGAGGCTGCAAGCTTAGTCTGCACAATTAAAATTACACTGCTTCCCCCTCTCCCAGTCTGTCCTTAGGCACTCAGTGTGGGTATGGCCACAGTGATGATAGCTGGACAGATGGTGCTTTGGTCTGTCACAACGCCGGCATTTTTATGGCAGTGAAACATCTCTAGATGTGTTCTGCCCTGACAAAGATACAGGTGTGTCTCTCTGTCTCCCAGCTTCTAACTGTCATTTAGGACTTGGATGTTTGAACTTATGCCATTCTAGCTTTCTTGAGTCTCACTAATGAGTGTTCACGGCCCATCAAACATCAATAGGTGCTCTCAAAAAATATCTGCTTCAAAATGTTTATTTCTTATGTGTATAAACATTTATCAAACAAAAAAAAATCATAGGAGAAACCAAATTTTGTTATGAAGTAGTGTTCATTACATCCACAACTCTCCGAAATGTAGTCTTGCAATTGAGGCTTCATTATTTTTTTCAGCCTGCATCTTTTTGAAGCTACACACATTTCTGGAGCAAGATCCAGAAAATGCAAATTAGAATATTATGGTTAACAGCTACTTCTATAAAGCTCTCAGCAATGTATGATAGAGGAGAACCACTATGAAAAAAATAATAATGAGGATTCACATGCAAAGCTGTCACGCTGAAACTTTAACTAACCTAATGAATACATTTGGGTTTTAGTTTGCAGTCATGAAGAAACCTCTAGGTTTCATCTGAAGAGATGCAGATACATAAGTTTCCAAAAACTGAAATACATTTTGGATAAAGAAACACAACTATCTTTGACAGAAAATCTTTGAATAAAAAAATCTGCCAGAAACTATTTAGGAATATTTAATAAAATAAAAACAAAACAGCTTCCAGTCACATCAGAAACATTACAGGACTATTGATGACTGTTAGTGCATACAATCTGTGTAAATTCAGGTGCACAGTTGTCTATCTAAATAGAAAGAGTTCATGCATTTAAGTAAGTTAGAGGAAGAATAAATACCTTTTTATCAAAACATAATTTTGTTTTAGAATGTTAAAACCCCCCTATATCTAGACTATTCTTACATAGAATAATATAGTGTTAATTAAACAAAGTTACCTGACAGACTACATGGTTTAAGGTATAATTAATGCCACACATGATATTAAATCACATGTAACTGACAACCATATGTATTTCACAAATATGTATGGCTATCCACTTCTGAAACTTTTTTTAGGCACAAGCCTGTGTTTCCAAAGACTAAAAATGACATTTAAAAATATGATCATAAGCAACCTGCTGAGGTTCATACAGTCAGACCTGTGGAAGTGGAGCAGGACCCAGGGGAAAAAAAAAATTCACCCAGTGAAAACCCATGGACCTTTCTTTAAATTAATTAAACAAAAGATTCAATAAAACTGAATGAAGACTTTTACTGCATTGCAAAGATGTTCAAAATAGAGACTAGCTTTATAACTTTTACATTTTTTAAATTTCTTTTAAAACTGCCACTGGAACTTTTTGAATAAAAGTAGGTTTCATACCTTTCTGGAAAGAAGCAGGAATATAGGAAGGAAAGGATTTGTTTATTTAGAATAACACCTCCTCCTGTTTTTTGCTTCAACTGACAGACTTAATTGCTGGATGTTAGCTAGAAAAAAAGTTTAGGGCATCTTTTAAATAATTTCTTAAACTTATCTTCTTATTTGTGTAACAGTGAAGCAATACAAACTGTATGGTGGGTATCCTGTCTGCACACATCTAGTCAAAAAATTGAGGTGCTATTTTTATTTTGAATATTTGAATACAGCTAAAGTACCTTTAAATTGGAAATGTGTATGTGCCATACTGTTATAATCTCTTAGGTGGTTTCTTTTTCACCCTTATATTTTGTTTTATTTTTCCTTAGTGAAACATCATCCTACTAGCTGAGATGACAAAGGCCTCATGCAGAGGTGACCAGTGTCCGAAACTGTCAGGTCTCAGTATTCATTAAACAGGAACTTTTTTTCAATGGCTGGTTTTCTCAGTTGTTACACAAGCAACTTCAGTTTTGCAGAAGGAAGCAAAATCTTTCTACCAAAAAATTACCCTGAATGCTGTTGGCAGAAAATGATATATTTTTCTTGGTAGTATTCCATTAAAGCTTCTGGCGACATTATTTTGATTATGGCTAATAAGCATTTGCTGCAGTGGCAGTGCTTATTCTCTGCTGCTTGCTTTACAGTGCTTCAGAGACAGGGTTCTTTTTCTTTCTCCTTGTTCTTTTATAGTCTTTTTAAATTATAGACTCGGATCAAAACTACTCATAAGTGTAGAAATTCTGAGTAGGGGCATCCTAGAAATAGACTGAAAAGCCAGATGCAGCTTTTTCTCTGGATACATTTTCACTTCAAAGACTTCAGCAATAATACCAGCACTTTCCTTCAATGTAATTCTCTCTGCAGATATCAAAGCACTTTTCAAAAGGATTTAGTGTCCCTTTTTCCACTGTCATGGTTTAATCCCAGACGGCAACTGAGCACTACACAGGTGTTCGCTCATTCGCCCTTGGAGGGATAGGACAGAGAATTGAAAGAGTAAAAGTAAGAAAACTTGTGGGTCAAGATAAAGCCAGTTCAACAAATAAAGCAAAAGCCACACGCTCAAGAAAGCAACATGAGGAATTCATTCTTCACTTCCCATCATCAGGCAGGTGTTCAGCCTTCTCCAGGAAGGCAGGGCTCCATCACGTGCAATGGTGACTTGGGAAGACAAGTGACATCACTCCAAACATCTTTCTTCTTCTCCCACCTTTATATCCTGAGTATGATGTTATATGGTCTGGAATATCCCTATGGTCAGTTGGGGCCAGCTGTCCCAGCTGTGTCCTCTGCCAAGTTCTGGTTCACCCCCAGGCTACTCACTGGTGGGATGGGGTGAGGATCAGAAAACACTTTGACTCTGTGTAAGCTGTGCTCAGCAGTAATAAAAACATCCCTAGGATGTTGATACACTGTTTTCAGCACAGTTTTAAAGCACAGCCCTATATTAGCTACTATGAAAATATTTAAATATCCCAGCCGCAACCAAGACACTCACTTCACAAGTGGTATAACAATTTCAGATTTAAAAGTGAAAGAATTGAGATGGATGTTTTGCAGCCATGTCTGCTATAATGGTTGCGAAGACCATCTGCGTTTATCCCATTTAAAATAGACGTTTATTTCCCACTGCCTGTCCATGGGCCTGCCTTACAACATGTGGATCTATGATAAACAAAAATATCTGCAAATTAAACAGGGCGTCTTTGGTGTCTTTTATGTTTTTTTTTTCTTCTCCTGAGCTGCGGCTGCAACAGATATTTTATTTCAAAGTCTATGGCAGCATTGTAACAGGCTCATCTCCAGATTCTTGATCAAAAACTTGTTTCCCACTGATGTTGATGTTGATCTAACAGACTTTAAGGAGGATTTCAGCATTTCCTTCATCACATCCAGCTGCCCTTTTGCCACCACTACACTACCTTTAGCAATGTGATTGTTGATCTCGACATTTTCTCTGTCCATAGAATCTGAAAGCAGACACAGACCTCACTGGAAGAGATTTCTTGTTAGACTCATCTTTGCTCAGCATTAGTTATGCCATTACACTAGTGGATGTGGTGTCCTCAGCATGTAAACAGAGCTGTTATAAGCTCTGGCAGATGGTTGTCTTCATGGTACAGAGCCCAAGGATTGAAGACTTGAACAAGAACTGGGACCCAGGAGGTAGTGGTACAGCAAAACTCACTGAAGTCCTAGTTTCTTCATTTACTCCAGTCCTGACTTCTGCAGACAACCACATGAAAAAATATAGAAGATTTCATCATTGATTAGACTTTAATTAGCCACTTTTATCATAGTTATATCGATGGCAATGTCTGTAAGACTAACGGGTAACAGGTTGAAAACAATTTCTCACTTCTTGTCACTGATAGGAAGACTTCAGCCTTTGGATGCTTCAAATGGGAAATTTTGGAGCTCTTTTACCGAACACACAATAATCTCCCAACAGCAGAAACAAAACTGAGGAAGCTCACAGGTGATGGTTTCAGTTTAGATCTCAATTTCATAAGGCATTATCTGGATAATAATAATGGATGATTACTCTGATAATGGACAACTCACTTTTTTGCTTCAGACCAGCATTGCTGCAAACAGAGAAAGAGGACATCAACAGCCTCAGTGAATCCACTTCTAACAGTTAATTCTTCAGCCACAGATCCAATTGCTATTACTTGACCTTCCATGTCACTGTAAAAGAAGTGGATAGGCTGCAGATTTAGCTGGACAGTTCAGCTTGCCAAGGATAGGACCTACTTGACTGACAGTGGTGACAAATTTGCCTGTCTGGTAGTTAAATTGACAACAGAGCAGTGCTGTTGCTCACATTTGTGCTGAATTTGCTTCTCTGTGAATATCATGTGACTGCCTCTGCAATTAAGTGAGAGCTAATTCTCAGATATCACTTTGCCATTGAGGGAACACTTAGGGAGAGATGCCTAACACAGTCCTAATCACAGTTATGAGGGGGTTATGAAACCCAGGAGGTTTCATAAAGGGCATAGATGCTTTTCTGTTCTTTAAGCTTTCTTCCTTTTTCAGGCTTGAAAGAAGGACGAGAAACAGCAATCTTTTCTGCAACATCAGCATTTCAGTAGACATTCTGCCACTCCCAGAGATTGTATCGTCTGGGAGGTATTTCTGAGATTTGCTGATTTCCTGATGCCAGGAAAAAAAAAAAAAGTTTTCTCTTCTGTCCCACAGATAACATATTTCAGACAGTGGCCAAGCATATGTAAAAACCCCACACTGTCTTACTGCTAAAGACCTGCCTCCTTCAAAGCAGAGGAGTGCTCCCACCAAACCAAGGAGAGAGAGGAGCCTAGTCCCGTGACATTGAGAAAACGCACAGGTGGGATGTTGTGATAACAAAGGTACGGATCTTGTTAGCCCTAACTTTACATCCAAAACCATTTATGCCCTGGAAGAGTAACTGAGGTAGTCAATGCAAGGCATATTTTGCTTTATATTTATTAATTTCCTTTTGTTTGCTAGATCATTATGAAGGTAAATATAACTGCTAAAGTGGATGTGAATCCATTGGTGGCTTTGCAAAAATAGCTGCTTTCAAATTCTTATGAGTCAGTCAAGTTATCTCATGTATCTGACCAACGTTACTCTGTGCTGATACTGTCAAGCTGTGCTTCTAAGAGGTCATCTGCTGCTATCTGTCTGTCCTTTAGGGTACACAGACTGTCTGTGGCAGCCTATCAGAGCCTGGTCAGCCAGCCAGTACTTGAGTTATGTTGTCTGCCTCTTTTACAGACATGAGAGGACATGCTGTTTCCAAATTAAACTCATTCATTTGCTACAAAACGCTGCTGGACCAAAACCTCTGCTTCATCCCTTGCCAACACTTATATTACCAGCTGCATAGTTGAGTGAGTGTGAGCACAAAAGGAGGAGATCATGTCAGTCATAAAACATCAAACTCAGAAGGACCAATTAACTCCTAAAAATTGTGTGATACTTTCATATTTCTTTTCCAAACACCATGGGTCAAAAACACTTCTGATTTTAACAGCTCTAATAATTTTCCTCTCCAAAATGCAAAGATCAGAAAGGCAGAAAGGATCAACAATTAATATCAGATCATATAATTTTACTGCTTAAAAAAAGCTATTTGAAAATAGCCCTTTTGACAGTGTTTGAGTTGGTATAATCAAGTATAGGATCAACACAGGACCAACAAGGAGACAAATCACAATGGCTATTACACAATATTGATGCTTTGCAATGAAAAAAGAACGTTCACCACATTTCATTCATGACAGTGAGCTAGAGAAATAAATAAACAGCATCAGTTGCAAGCCCTACTGAGGCTGAGTGCAGAAAGGTCACAGCAGCCATCAGCTGCTTTGAAACTCCTGAGTGAATCCTAATTAGGAAGGTAAATTCTAGGCACCTCTACTTTCCAAGCTGCATCCCATATATTCAGACAATAATGTGTGGATTAGGAGAGTTTCCAAATTGTCATGTGTTTAAAAGAGCTGATACTGATTTACCAAGATATACTGCATTACATAGTGGTTTTCAAGCTCTGGAGCAACCTGTTCTTTCCTTCTATCTTTAAATCCATACTACATCTAGCCTTCCATGGTAAGGCGGTAGCAACTGGTGGGGAACTGAAATATAGAGGAACCCCAGCTTTTGAAGTGAGCTACTGGGAAGTCACTATATTTGTGTAGGTTGTGATATAAGTAGCAGTCACAGACTTTCAATAAGCTGCTTTATCCAAGTGATCAATGTAGGCTGAAAAAGCTCTGAAAAACAAGATGTGAGAGACAAAAAGGAATTAATTGAGGTGGGTTTTTTTCTATGTGGTGTCTAAGACCAAAAAGGGACTTGGCAAGCTTTGTCTCAAACAACTTGAGCTGGAAAGG
The DNA here is from genome assembly GCA_025331215.1 of Actenoides lindsayi. Lineage (NCBI taxonomy): Eukaryota > Metazoa > Chordata > Aves > Coraciiformes > Alcedinidae > Actenoides > Actenoides lindsayi. The sequence goes on from WTSP01014080.1 coordinate 27,472, forward strand.
TTGCAAACAGCTCAAGCAAAGGCCAGAAACATGGCAAATGCCAGAAACGTTGAGGTGAGAGAGAGATGGGGAAGCAGAGCAGCAAGCCATCTTCCTCTGTCTCCTTTTGTGGTAGAAGAACAACGGTTTGAGACAGAGTCAAACATCAGAATTACACCTTATGGGGACACCCAACAGAACTGACCACCTAAGACCCTCACCATCATACCCAAATCAATTTGAGAACTTGCTGGAACATCTGACTGTACAGATGCGAATAGTTGCCACCTCAAGAGTGGTCCTGGACTGAATAGACTATGTAAAGGCATGCACTCATCTTTATCAACCCTCCACTTGTGAATCAAGATACAAACTCAAGACAACAGTACTGGATCCAAGGGTGGTGAAACCTCTCATCTCTTTCTCCTGAATACTCCTCTACACCTCCACGCCACTTTTCTCTTGATATTTTTCTTAGTTTTTCCCCAAAGCAGTTGATCAGGAAATAACACCTGTGCCAAAATACTTTTATCTGCAACACTTGCTGATGATTATTAGGGAAAATTCATACATTTTTTGGAAATTATTCCTCTAAGCCAGTGTCATGTTGACCTCACGGACTTTTCAGCCCTGTCAGGCAGGGATCGGCTTTTCAGTCAGTGCACTTTTTGGGGGACTACAAAGATTTACCTCCTTCATTGTCCATCAAGTGGTATGAGACATAGGGCTGCACCACTGTATCCCCATTTCTTCATGTTAAAACTTGTACTATTTCATTCTCTGTTTTGCAGTGAAGAAACTCCATACAACAGCTCACAGAAGTAAAACTGTGTGGGGCCCAGTATTGCTGAGCTGATCCTGCTGAACCAGAGCCTCTTATGATGGGGAATGAGGTAGTGATGTTGAAAATAGTTTTTGAAAAATACTGAAAATTAGCAAATCTAAATTCCTTTAGCTCAATAGATAATTCAATAGCTAATAATAGCTCTATTCCTTTAGCACTGCTGTCAGAATCCCACTAAATAGGCCTGATTTGGGACTATTTTCCCAGGCACAGTTAACAGCATGAGCTTATCTGTGTTATTTGTAATATCTCAAAATCCAATTTACTACATGTTTGGATGCTATCAGCATAGTTCTGGTGTTTTGAATGATATTTACAAGGCTTAGGGGGTGATTTGGGGTTATTTGAATTTCTGATTTTGCTGTGATTTTTAACTAAATAAAAGAAGCTTAAACAAACATTTTATTTCCTTAAATATATCTGTAATGGAGAATTTATTGTAAATGAAACTTATTGTTGTACATTATTTAAATTATCTTTCTTTTTCAGGAAAAACATGATGACACATCCATTGGTTTTCTGAAAAAATCTGTCATTCAGGAATATTTGTCTAAAAAGGATAATTAAAAATATTAGTAAATTTTATTACCATGAAATGCTATTTGGGACTCCTGTTACATTGGACACTATATACAAGTTCAGCCAACTCTCAGTGGAAAATTATATTCTAGAGCAACAAATTAGAAATTGCTGGTTTGCTTTTTCTTTTCTGATGCACCATTAAACCCCTCTGACTGAAGTCAAAATTAGGCAATAGGGCATAAAACTGTACAATTTGTCCACTAGCATAAGAAGTGTGTGTATGATTATATGGTTTATGGTATTTGAATATAGGACTCTATATTGTGTTGAATCAATGCTGAGAGTATTTTGCTTCAAATATATTGCTTCACATATTTTGCAAAGTGGCAGCAAGCACTACTGGCTGGTTAGGCTGAGCCTTTACTGACAGGGAAGATCCTCACTTCTGTTAGTATTATTTCATCCTTTTCAGTGAGTCTGAGAAGTAATTCAAACATGTTTCCTCCAAGGAACTAGCTTACCCTGGAATGAATAAACACAGTATTTAATGGATTTTAAGCTCAGGCATTGGTTATTATTATGTTAATTGAAAGTCCCTTCTAGTCATTAAGTGACTGTTCCATTTATAATAGAAATATTAAAGTAAATACTTTTCACAGAAAATGTATCTAGAAATAGGAATTTGTCTAAACCAAAAAAGAATCATTTTCAGTAGCCAGGTTTTAGGCACTCGTCCAACTCCTCCAGTTCTTGTGTTCCAGTACAGGAGAAGAATGATATCTACTAAGTGTTTATCTCTTTGAATCAACTTTCTGACAATGCTGAGGTAACAGGACTAACTCTGGGCAGAATTATAGTTCCCCAGGCTTTTCTGATACTGTGAAGAAAATCAAAGAATAAGACAAAAAAAAATTAACTGTAGCAAGGAAAGAAATAAAATATTGATGAGCAGGGATCAATTCTTATGACCTGGGTTTTATTTCTCTTACCACCAGTATATTTACGCTGCCTAAATTGTGGATTTGTATTTCTTCAGATAGTGATACTTACAAGACTGTTCACAGAAAAGCTTTAGTAAAAGAAATTTATTGTGCAAAATAATAATTTATTTGTGAATTATGGTGGTTTCACAGAGTGATTTATTTGTCTTACTTTAACACCAGTGTGTTATAATTTGTCTTATTTGAAGTGATGTCATATATGATAAGGTGTTTGTTCCTGGAAGACTTTTTATGCATCAAGTTTAGGGATTTTTTTGACAAATATTTCACAAAACTGTCACTTGAAATCTACTATAGTACGGACAAAAAGGTATATAATAACTCACTAATATGTGCAAAAGATTGCAAAGCAAAACTTTCCACTTCAAAGACAAATCTCATCAAGTGCCACAGATGCAAACGAGCAGCAGCAGGTGGCAAATCGCTGCAGCAGCACCACCCTATAGTGCAGTGAAGATGAATGGAGCCTTCTCTGTTTTCCCAGGAGTTCACAATTATGGAATCACCCAAGTAGGTCATTTGTATTGAAAATCAAGGCTGTTAAAATTACCTCTAAAACCCTTTAACAGTTCATAATGATCTTTCTAATCTTTTCATGCAACTATGACACATAGCTGTGCATACAGGAAGACATCTTTATTCTGGACTGTAGATACTGTGCTGCTCTTCATTCCATCAAGAAACCCACTGTTATGGAATCTTCACCAAAAGGGAAAAAGGTCCCTTCTGTTTCCAAAGTGACTTTCTGAATAACCAAGGTCATAAGGTTTTATGAAGTAGTTCTTATGTCACAACACAGGTTTAGGCTGCAGAAGGCCAGACAGTCAAATTAGGTTTAATTTTTAAAAAATATATACATTCAGCTATGTGGCATAGAGTTGCTGCTCTGAGAGGACCCACTCGAACCACTGGTATGATGGTATGGTAGTTATTCAGACACTTAATTATCTTTAATGTTCACTTCACAGACTTCACATTTACTCCAAGGATGTCAAGCTTTAGGTTTTAGCTCTGTCTGTGAGAAGGACACTGAAGACTCCTCTGATAACTTCTGGGCTCCTCATTTGTTATATATCCTGTGATCAACTTCTCAAGTATTTCAATTTCAAAATTCCTGCATTCTGCATATAATTTTTTGCTGTTGTACTCTTTACTGTCCTTCCCAAATAAGGTAGATCACTTCTTGTGTCCCCCTGGTTCAACTTCTGCTGAGTCTTGATATCACCTCTACACTCTAAATTTCATGTTTACTTCCTGTGTCACAGAAAGTATGCTAAGTGCCAGTTCCTGCAGGACCTGGTTAAATATTTACTTGTTCACTCATTTACATTTGCAATATGGGTGCAGTGTATGGGCACAGCAGTCTGCAAGCCCTACATCAAGTGTATCCAGCCCTCAGAAAGAAAATATTCCAGCTGACCAACCACAATCACTGCTGAATGCCTGACTTTGCGAACTGATAAGACTATGTGACTGGTAATGAAGACTGCCTGGCTACTAGTAAAGAATCAGACAGTGTTATATATTAAATATCTATATTATTTTTTTTGAAAAGTTCTAATTCTCCTCCCTCATCCTCTCTCCATCCCTTTTGCCAATAAGATGTATGTCTGAAGTCTCATTTAATTCAATAGAGCTGGTTAGACTAGAGGATAGACAAATACACTTGCTGAGACAGCTCACCCATTTTGACACTGCATGAATTTAAATTCAGTCCTCTGACTTAAAGTTGTTTGCTTCATTTTTCTATAACACTAGGAGATGTGGTGAACTGGAGAACAGGAAGTGTTTCACTGCTATGACATTGTACACTCAGCATATTGCGTTTCTGACACAATGTGTGGAAGGGTTAGTATGCCAATGTGTCAGCCTCAGTAGAACTCTGAATAGGTTTTTTGAAACCACAAGGTTGAAATCATAACATTAATATCTATTTTTAAGCATTGAGTAAATGTAAAGTCATAGTACTTTATAAATATTCTTAAATTTAAACTTTAACATTCTGAGGTTTGTTTTTAAATTACTATTTCTGCATGACAAAAGAATAGAGAGAGGAGATCCTTTTGAAAGACCAGGAAGCTGGTATCCAATTATTTTTCAATAACTGTGACTAACTAATATACATAAGTCAGCCTAGGAGTTGCTTAACCAGAGTTTGATTTCTTCACAGTGGATCATAGTCACAAACAGTCAAAACTTGGGTGAGTCATCCATCTACAGATTTCCAGAGGACTGATGCAACATATCTTACCTTTGTGAGATAAGAACAGCTTCCACAGTAGAAAAGGCTTTAGGAGTTGTGGCATAATGAGTTAGAAACTAAAATCATTTCAAAGGTGCAGCATTCTTCACACATTAAGGAAAGATATAACATCGGAGAAACTTTCAGGCTAGAGCACAACTGGGACACAAGGAATCCATTTCACAACAGTTCCCCAAGCAACATTGCCTGCAAGCAGCAGGGGGGATGGAGTGAAGATTCCACGGCCAGGCCCTGTGAAATCACAGCAGAGATGGGAACTTGATGGTACTACAGGACTGATAAGCTGCCTGTTTGCGGCCCTGTGACAACAGTCTGTCAGTTTTTGACAAAGTACGGTCCTTTGTGTGATCTTTGCTCATTATAATGATATTATAAACACACTTCCATCCCAAAGGCTACCCTCCTCCAAAGTGCGACCTCCCCTCAGTGAGCTTGCACTGTGAATTTTCTCCAGCTATACCTTTAAATGCGAAGCAAGAGCAATTTACACCCATCATAACAAAGGTATTGAACACTAGAGTCACTCAAGCTCCACCTTGAAAGTAAACATTATTATAAAAATGGTTTAAGTAAGGGGGGATGTCAGGGAAGACATCATTGTGGACAAGTCAGAGTGGATACTATTGCTGACCATCTCTGACTCTTGGGATCTGTTGATGGGCTGTACCTTGCTTTCCCCCATAGGGACGACTTTGGGTAAGATCTGGACTTTCCGAGTATTTCCCTGGGAAACTTAGAAATTTTACTGAGTTGCTCTTTATTCTAACATGTTTTCTATATCTGCATATGCTTTGCAGACAGTGAATTTATCACCAGTAATCCACAAAACCCTGCACTTCTGCTGCCCTCAATAAACTGCACTATTCACATTGCCAGTTGCAAGAGTCTCTCACTGGTTGCCACCAGCTCATTAGTGGCTGTGTGAAGCTGTGGAGTACGACTGGCCGGGGAGCGCAGGGTGTTGTTCGTGAATCCAGAACCGTGAGTTCAGATACACTGAACGCAACCGGACTAGTAGTGGCGAATTGGACATCACTCAGAATCTAAACCCAGCCGCCCCCAGACCCTTTGATATCTGGGGACCAGCTGGAATGCGAGCGGGGTTATTTTATGCCAAATTACTTTACCCCTTTATGCAACAGGATTCTAGCAGTAGGTCATGATGATGATGACAAAGAATATTTTCTTCTGTAGTTCAAATTCGATGGATTCATCCTCTTTGAGAAGGATCTAAGCTGAAAAGAGACATATCCCTTAGTGACTCCTGGATAGTGTTGTGTGTTATGTATTGTGGCAAGGCAAGCAGTGAGAAGTCATACTGAGAGTGACAGCAACTACACTCATGGCAAGATGACTGAACTCCACCAACGACAGAGGCCCCTTCCTCTGACCCAGAGCACTAAGAGCACAGATTTGCAGCTGGAGGAGCAGACACAGCTGGCACTTTAGAATGCAAGTGTGAGACTAAAGAAAAGAAGTCAATCATTGCTTTGGGATAGATCAGTGAGAGCTAAACCTGAATAAATTCTAGTGAGTGAGTCCCCCCCTGCAGCTGATACCTGCAATATGTTCTGGAAAGATAACCCCTCTTGACAGTGTTAGTTATAACCAGGGCCACTTCACAGATAAATTTTTGGTAAGGTGGTGATGCTTCATTCAAAGATTTTCTTCCTTGCCTATTTTCAAAGATTTTACCTTACAGATATAGATTCTTCCTCTTCTTTTTTTTTTTTCCTTTTTTTTTTTTTTTTTTTTTTTTTTTTTTTTTAAAAATATTTTCCTGTTGCAGGTTCCCATCCGTTTTTGGAATGAATTAATCATCCTCAGAGAAAACCTCTGTCACCTGAGCTCAGGGGTAAAACTCTTTTACACAGCAATATCATTAACCTTAGCCCCTAAAGTGGAATACAGCCTTCACATTGCAGGTCTTTCCCCCTTATTGATGTTAAATGTTGTTTTTCTGAGTATGTCAAGAGCAAAATTTCATTCGCAAACACAAGTGTCATTACTGTCAGCAAAAGCTTTTCTACTGTACCTGAGGTCAGAAGGTAACCCTTCAAGAAGAGGGACCCACTACCCATTGACTAAGATAAAACAAATAAACAAAAAACATTTTTCTTTCCATATGAAAACAGGAATTTCTCATTAGTTGTTATCAGTAGGAAAAAATAAGGTGTTCTATTCTTCAATCATTTAAGCTCTCTGTAAACACACTGACCTTTCTGACACTGCACTCAGCGAAAAAGCAGCATGCATTTTTCAAGTTGGTTTTAATTCACATTAGGGTAACGCAGCAGGAGTCCCCTCCAGACTGCACTAATGTCTCTGTCCTGCCTCTGAGCTGTCAGCAGTTCACCTCTATAATTTGCATGCACTTTGAGACAAGTAAGAAATGTTTGCTCAATGATGTATAAAAGCAACCACATGAAAGAATAGCTAAAAACTAAATGATTAGAATTAGACTTAAATCCTTGAGAAGAGTCAAAATGTGATGAGCATTGGCAACTACAAATGTGATCCCAGCATGGTGCCAGATTTGAGTAGTGAACATAGAACATGCACAATGCATCTTTAGAAGTTGTTGCACGCAGGGTGATTTTCCCATTTGCACTGCACCTAATGCAGCTGTAGAAGCAGATTATATTGTATAGGCAGATCTCACTGCGGTTTTGCTTTTTATTTATTTTTATTATCCAATTCATTGTTACTTTGAGGAGGATCCATCAAGGTATCAGCTGATGTGTGAGAGCCATAGCAGTGCACTCAACACTTTTAGACTTGGTTCGTCTGCTGAGTGTTGAACTTAAAGGTGTTTCATTTATGTTCCTTTCTCATGGTATTTGATCCTGTCTGTGATTAAGCTGAGGAACTGGAGAAATAGGTAACAGGAGGTCAGTATTAGTACACCTTTCTGATGATTCTCATGACAAAATAGCATGTTCTTGTGGCTGATCCTAACAAAGAGGACATTTTTAAACATTAGTCCAAGTAAATAAGCAAGGAAGAAACAGATCGCGTCCTAGTGGCATTGCAGCTTTGGGAGTTAATGACTGAACACTGTGAATTCCCTGCACCAAGTTGAACACAGACGTGTTTTCCTATCTACCATAGCTACAGGACATGCAAATTTGGATGTATCTGTAAGGGATCATTTATCAGTTTGTCTCAAATATCACCCCTATGGAGGAAGAACATTTCTTGTAACAAGACTATGTGGGAACTATCTATTTCAATATTGCTAGTAACAATGGAAGACCTTTGACCACCTACTGGGAAAAGAGGAAGGGAAAACACCACAAAAAGAGGAGCTTGGTTAAACAGCACCTGCCTACCCCACCATTCCTCAAAGTGCGCATGAGCCTGGACCCGGCAACATTAGTTTACACCTGCCCCTCTCTTTGACACCACCAAAAGACCCTTCAGTGACAGTACTGGTCATGCACATCAGCCACAGGAGTGGTGTAACATAGAACAAGACAATGCAAAGCAGTTCCAAGAAGAGGAGGGGACATGAACTATAAATGATAGGTACGTTGACTGAGAGAGAGAAGCTTCTTCCACTGAGAAACTCTGGCCAATGGGATGCTATTGGAATGTGTGGGTGGTATGCTAATCTATCCCCCTTCTTCTTTCCAACATTGTTTTCTTCTTCTCTTCCCTTCTCTTTCGATAAGTTGTAAGAACACTAATAAGGTGCCATTGGCACCATCTGACCTCATTTGTGTCTTAATTTCACCCTGGGAGAGTCCTTGGAGTCCTCTGTCGTATTGGGGACCAAATTGGATCTTAACAGCATCTCTTTGAGCATCTCTGTAAATTGAAATGTAGATATTAGAATTAGAATGTCTGCCTTCCTTTTAAGTGACTCAAAAGAAATTGATTTATCATCTTGTTTATTTCCTCTTCTATTTCCTGTCTGGTTGGATCACATATTAAAAGTATCACAGCAAGGACCAGAAGTACCATAGCAAATAACAAGGATTCTTTTAACGGTATAAAGGTATTTAATTTCATCTGTATTTCTTTGCTTACAGAGATGGTCTCCTGAAGTTCCTTCCAAGTGGAATTAATGTGTGAATCTATTTGAAATGATAATGTCATTATTTCTTTCTTATATCATGTTTGTTTGGTTTTTTAACTGTCTATGGCTTTGTATGCTAGCATGAATAGTCGCTCCAGAAATAAAATGAAATGTACAGAATCCTTCAACTTTCTATTTACACCAGCTGTTTCTTAGCTTGTGACTGAAAATCCAGCATGATTAACCAGATGAAACATGCACTGAACAGTCATGGATTTTACAGGTACGATTTAGAGGGATGTGAGATTTCTGGGTGACTATAATGTGAATATTCAATCACTGTCATACAGATCATACCTCACTGCTCTCATGACCCTTTCTGAATATATTTGCATGTGTAATTTAATATTCTGTTATAAACCTGTTCGTTATTCATTGTCTTTTGGTGCTGAAATTCTAAGTGGAAAACCTATGGATAACTAGACTCGTATCTCTAGTCTTGTTTCATCTTTGCCTTCTCATACCTGGCTTATAGAAATTGTTATTTTACAGGATAATCTTGATAGATTCAGCTGTGTTCTGCAGCGGAATATCAAATATGCATTTCCCATGTGGAAAGAAAGGCCTCTGGAACTAAATGTTTCTCAAGATACTTGTCTCATGTTTCCACAGCGGCACTGCCTAGCTACATGCATGTGACACTCCTGAGGGCAAGCACAGCTGCCTATTAGTTGCCTGGGATGTTGCTGCTAACACAAGTGAGAGCAGTGTCCCATATGGGATCCCCTGTTACAGTCAATTTCAGTGGTGTTAGAATCATAGAATGAATCATAGAATGAATTACAGAATAGTTTGTGTTGGAAGGGACCTTTAAAGGTCATCTAGTCCAACACCCTGCAATGAGAAGGGATAATCTTCAACTAGAGCAGGTTGCTCAGAGCACTATCAAGCCTGACCTTGAATGTCTTCAGGGATGGGGTCTCCACCACCTCCCTGGGTAACCCATTCCAGTGTCTCACCACCCTCATAGTAAAAAACTTTTTCCTAATGTCCAATCTAAATCTTCCCTTTTCTAGTTTAAAACCATTGCCCCTCATCCTGTCACTACCTGCTGTTTTAAACAGTCCCTCTCCAGCTCTCCTGTAGGCCCTCTTCAGGTACGGGAAGGCTTCTATAAGGTCTCCCTGGAGCCTTCTATTCTCCAGGCTGAAGACTCCCATCTCTCTCAGCCTGTCCATGTAGGAAAGGTGTTCCAGGCCTTGCATCATTCCTGTGTCCCTCCTCTGGACCCGCTCTACCAGGTCCAAGTCCTTCCTGTGTTGAGGGTTCCAGAGCTGGACACAGAACTGCAGGGTGAGGTCTCACCAGAGCAGAGAGGCAGAATCACCTCTCTCAATCTGCTGGCCATGCTTTTTTTGATGCAGCCCAGGATGCAATTGGCCTTCTGGGCTGCAAGTGCACCTTCTTCACTAATGTCCATTTTTTTGTTCCCCAGAACCCCCTGCTTTTCTGCAGGGCTGCTCTCTATCACATCATCCCATAGCCTGTATTGATAATGGGGATTGTCCTGACCCAGGTGCAGGACTCTGCAATTGGTCTTGTTGAACCTCATGA
>WTSP01014082.1:0-25860 GCA_025331215.1 Actenoides lindsayi
CTGGGGCTCTGAGCAACCTGCTCTAGTGGGAGGTGTCCCTGCCCATGGCAGGGGGGTTGGAACTGGGTGATCTTTAACGTCCCTTCCAACCCTGGCAATTCTATGATTCTATAATAGAAAGTCACATTCATTCATTTGGCAGACTGGCCATCAATAGGAGTAATCTAAGTAATTTGACATCCTGTGAGGCTTAATTGTCATTAATTTAAAGGGAGGCCATAAAAGGTTAAAATTTTTGTCATTGATGATTAATGGCATAAATTAAGGATATGTTAGAGGAAGTATTACGCACACTGGCATTAGCCTGTAATGAACTTTGTTTGCTGATATAATCTTGGATCTAGTTGTGAATACAAACTCTTGAAGGTTAAAAGACTAATGAGTATTAAGTTGTCTTTTGCATTCATATATTGGTAGGTCAAACAAAAGTGGTCATTAAAATTTAGCCTTGGTTTTTTAATAAGAAAAGCTATGTGGAATAAAGAAAAATTATGACTAATAAACTTAGGAATGAAAATTATGACTAATCAACTTAGGAATGATATATTCAAATAAATCCTACAAACATATCTCAGCTGGCCTTCAAGTTCTGTAATAATGCCTGTAAACATAGAATCTTAAAAATAAAATTGGTCTTACAATAATTTTTTACCTAATAATTGTCAAATACAACCATAAAGAAAACCTTAGAATTCAACCCACACACAGGCCTTCTGTGAACACAGAAGTTAATTTCTTCCAAGTTTTCTGCCAGCAAGTGACTGAAATTCTGTTAAAACTATTTCATTTCTTTTTGAGGAGTGTAATATACCAGTGCTTCTTGAGGTGCAAAAAACTAATGACCCTTTTTCAGGTTACTGTATAAAAGAATAAACTTAATGTTATATAGGTTTCAACAAATGTTTGTGTTTTGCCTATGGAGACAGTTTTTTGATTCTTTCCTTCTTAGGAAAAAAAAAAAAGAGAGAGAGAGAGAAGCCAAAACATATGTACACTTTAAAATATGCTCACACTGCTTATCTTTAGCTCACTTGTAAAAATATTCCAAATTCACTGTTAGGAAACCCAGAAGAAAATAGCTTGTTGGAGTTAACAACTCTGCACTCCGGTTCAAAATATGCAGAACAGATCTGTTCCAGGCTCTGTCCCAATTTGGACTGTGACTTAAAACTATTTCACTCCAGTTTTAAAATAAGAAAAACAATACTGGTGTTTAACTATCAAAGAGACCAACACACCCACAATTAACCTTGTCAACATTTCAAGTAAGGTAATTTCCTGTCTTGTACCAACAGAAATAAAAATTAGTAACATTTAGTGCATTCATCACTTAATTCATTAACTTAAATAAATCTAAATAATCTAAATAAACATGCTTCCAAACTCAGAAGATAATGCCATTTGCCATGTCCCTTTGATACTATGCTATGAAAAAGAACATACTCCTCAATTTATACACAGTTCACTTCAAATCTGTAATCTAGCAGTGAAACACGCCATCATTTAATCTTTCTTCGTTATAAATTATTAAATAATAATTATGTGTAAGTTGTTGTGAGTGTAATTGGACCATTAGCATGTAGTTTTTGCTCCTGTGGTTATTCAACTTGAGCTTTAGTGGAGGTCTCTGAACAAATTCCTATTATCTTATAATGACTTTCAGTAAATGCTTATCTGCACCCAACAGATTGCTGTACTTCAATATACTGTGCTGCAAGAGAAGGAACTAACTGAAGTATCATCACCATGAACTAATTATTTATGGTTGAAAATGTCAGAGAGACCCTCATAAGCTGCTGAAGCATAAAATTTGCCCTGCCTTTAACTTGTTATAGCCTAATGAGATTTCAAGTTATAACAGCACATCTCAATGCTTTCTCTGATACTGTTTTAATCAGATTTCTTTTTTGTGTGTGATAGGCTTCTGAGAAAATATTGTATATTGCACACATCACTTCAAAAATAGTCTCTAACTGCTAATGAACCACAAAAATGGTTTATGATTATTAGGTAGCTTCCACAAGCAGCAACTATTCTGTGGATGCCATTTGCTAAGCTCTGCAATGTGGTCAATAGACCTAGAAGGGTCCTCTTCCAGCAAGTCCAATGTTTCCTTCTAATACAGTGGTTTGCTTTTGTGTCTTATACAAGAGAATAGAAAAAGCTAACTAAACACAGCATAGGACAATGTCATAAGAGGAAAGAGGTGGTATGTAAAAAAACCCTGCACAAATGTATCACAAAATTATTGTCTCACATAAAATCTTTCCTGTTTTGACCCACCAGCTTGTGGAAAAAACCCTGGGGCAGACCAGCTGCTTGCTAAATTCCTCACAGTTGCATATATGGGAGCGAGAGGTATAGTGTGCCACAGATGCCAAGCCAGAAGGGTTTCTCCACATTCAGCTGCAATCTCCTTTTATCTGTGCCACAAGTTCACGTTGTCCAAAGTTATTGCAGCAAAACAGGGAAAAACGTGTATGCAAAAAACCATTCCTTTCAAACATAAAGTTGATTAAATCAATGTTTCTAGATTATTATTTTCAGTACACTTTTAATATCTGTGCAATATTGTAGAATGATGAACAGACTAGTAGAATCAGTGGATGCATCAACTGTCATATTTTTGAACAAAGCTTGTTAACAAAGGAAAAATCCCCAAGTTGATGTTACTGTATGCTGATGCTTTTTAAATGTAATACAAAACAAACAAAAAAAGCTGCATTTTGTCCTTGTATCACTTTTATTGCTTAAAAAAAATAAAAAAGGAAAAATATGAAATCTGTTCCAGTTCAGGTCTTGATCCCAAACTGTTACTGAATTAAATAAATTCCCGAGCTTCTGGTAAATAGTCGTTTCTGTATGAGATGCACAGAAAGCATATTAAAACAGTTACTGTAAAAGGTCTGTCTTTGTACAGACTCCAGGAGTACAGAGAACCTCTACAGATCTTCAAAAGCTATTTCAGATAGTATTGTTTTTTCGTCCCTGAAATCTTCTTGCTCATTTCAGCTGGTGGCATTTTTCTGACAGACATTCAGTGAATGAAGAAGTTCACTCAGAGGCAGATAACCAGAACATTAGGAGCTCTCTCTGGCGTGCTCTCAAGATTGTGTATACCTTTTGGATGCAAAGGTTCTCAGTTTAATTTTTCTGCAATCTAACTTTTAAGAGATTTCTAGCACACCATATTAAAATTGCTGGTGAATATTCAATCTTCTTTATAAAAGATTAACAAATGCCATCAAAAGGAATAAAGCTCTTACCTATCAGCTGCCTAATGAGCAATATAGAACCACACGTGTTCTACTAGTCCAGCACTTCCTAAGAATCAATTTTCCACTGCTCTCTATCGCTTTTGTAGAAATAACAGAAACTTTATGCATTCCTATGAACATTCAGAACTACAGGAGACTAACAGCCTTTTTCAGGGTCCATCCCCACTATTAATACGTGACAAGTTAATGAGTCTTAATTATAAAAGCAACACTAAGCAATTAAGCAAACTGAGGCATTATTAAGAGTCCCAGCTGTGGCAACATGTTTCTTACTTTATCATAACAGATATATTTTCTATTGAACATGACATTAATCTTCTTCTAAGTCATATCAGAAGTCTTGCTCTGGGAAATTACTCCTCTCTTACTAAAATGAATTCTGGTTTTGGTAATGATCGAGGAAATAAAATACCACTTCAGGCTCTATGTTTTCCAACTGACACCTGAACTATGACCCAATGAGACCAAATAACAGAAAGAGCAAGAGGTACAGAACTAACATCATCTTTGACCTAGTTTGTTGTGCCAGGTATTGAAATATGCAGTATCTGTGAATCTCTGCAGTTTTATATGATAGTGACACAAGAAAATTCAGTTGTTGTCCTCTACAATTGTTCTTCTATGGATAATACACTTTTTTTTTTTTTTCCCTTTCATCAGCTCACCCCTTGCAAAGAGCGAGCTCGATTTTCACTTGCACATGTGCAGGCCTGCACACACAATTCTGGATATATATAATCAGGTGTACTAATAAGTAATACACTTTAACTGCATGGGCAGGTGATGACAGTTTCAAACACCACATCTAAGAGCTTCATCTGTATGTATGCAGGTATGAATGTATTACAGTGTCCACTGAGATGTTAGTGCAAAGAATATACCTTTGTTCATGAATCAGTCTATACGTGCAGATGAAAAGCATGCAACATGCAAAGGACCAGGACCTGATGGAGCGGATCCGGAGGAAGGCCACAAACATGCTCAGAGGGCTGGAGCACCTCTCTTACAAAGACAGGGTGAGGGAGTTGGGATTGTTCAGCCTAGAGAAGAAAGAGAAGGCTCCAGGAAGACCTTACAGCAGCCTTCCAGTATCTGAAGGGGTCCTACAAGAAAGCTCTCCAGCACTGTTTATAAGTGTGTGTAGTGGTAGACAAGAGGCAATGAATTTAAACTATAAAATTTATGGTAGATTTAGATTGGATATTAGGAAGAAATTCTTTACTGTGAGGGTGCTGGAACCCTGAAACAGGTTGCCCAGGGAGGTAGTGGAGGCCCTATCCCTGAAGACATTCAAGGTCAGGCTTGATGGGGCTCTGGAGTAACCTGATCTAGCTGAGGATGTCCCTGCTTACTACAGGAGGGTTGGACTAGATGACCTTTAGAGGTCCCTTCCAACCCAAACCATTCCATGATTCTATGAAAATCATACACACTACTGACAGCCCACTGAAGACCCAGACATATCTAAACATTTGGATCATCTTTAAGAGTAAGATTTGTCTTCTATGTGTAGAAATCCAGAACATCAAGAGAGGTTAGTTTGGAGATATGGGATACATACTCTGCCACGCTAGGCGAGAATTTTCACTTCCAGTTATCTAGGCAATTCAAGAGAGCTTGAAATCCATCATGTTAAAATTTAAGCAATTAAAAAGTATCTCTATACACGCAACAATCTTGTAATATTGCTTTTGCTAATGAATAAATTCAGTAAGCCCTTGCATAATGTTAGCTTCTCTTAGATGCAAAGATGGACTACTCTTGAGCATTCCCACAGCAGGTGTTTGCCATAATTGCTTGTAGTAACCTGCTATGGTTCACTTGAATATAGAGCTAGTAAATGGTCTCTAACAGCAATATATGCATCTGCACTACAAACCACTTGCACCCTGTCTCATGAAAATACACTGCATTAGGACTACTGACACTGCTGGCCAGGGTTTCAAAAAATGAGACAATGTCATTATAAGAACCTTAGCATGAAAATGGCAAGTTTTGCATTCTGCCAGGGAAAATGCCACAAAAAAATGAGGGTGAATTCCTCTCTAAACACAAAAAAACCATACTGCAGCTGTCTCCTTTACAATATATTATACATTTACATTAACCAAAAATAAAATTGCACCCTTTTAAGCTTCTTTACACAGGCAATTGTAAGAACTGAAAGAGGCCACCAAATTCTATTCATAGTCTTCCTGTTCCCTTAGTTAATTTTCCTTGAATTAATAATTACAAGATGCATCTGGTTTAAGAGCAATATCTAACTTCAATATTAAAATAGCAGCTATAATACATTCGGGTGGGGAAATTTCTTAAAGATATCATTACATAAAATGACCATAGGTATTCACTTTGCTTCTGCTTGCTCCATTTGATTCACTACATTAATACACCAGTAGTCACAATTCACACAGGACATATTTTCATACTTTTTCTACCACTAGTAGGTACAGCGTGAAAAGGCACATCCCTGGACCATGACAGCCCAAGTTGTAAGCACAAGTGAAAGTCCACAAACTTTGCTTTCCTCAAAGTCCATCACTAGCACTTGACGTTATCTAAGCAGCTATTTCTCTATCTTTTAATTTCCCACATTTCCTTTTTTAATTTGAGTGCTATCACTACGGATCTAAGTCACTGACACCCAGCAGTGAAGAGCTTTCCATCAAGTTGCTAGTACACCAGCATGCAGTATGTACTACTTTTGGAAGCTCAAGCTTGCAAACAAGCCTGATTTATTGAGCTGGAATTGATTTACCATACCTTATATGCAACATTCTAAAAAGCTCTTCTGGGCTAATTACATACTCAGCTGATCCCCAAGTGATTAATAAAGTTCCTGACTAATTTTCTGTCTCTTCTGAGCTGCCAGATGGAGTACAAGAAACTCACATACATCCCACAAAGCAGATTTTCACGTTAATGAGGAAAGCTTACAGCTAGAGGGGAAAAAAAAAAAAAAAAAAAGAAACCAAACAACAAAAACACACACACAAAAAAAAACCCCAACCATAAAGCAGGCTTTTCCCTTCCTCTGGTTTGCAGATTAGGTCAGGAATCTGTATCAGCCTTTGTTTCACAACAGTACTATTAGGTCAGTTTTTTAAGATGAATACAAACATAACTTCCACTGCAGTCAGAAGCTATCACATTGCCTTTATATATACATATGCCATCTAGAGTTGACATAAGTGCCTGCAGTTTTGCAGCCTATTCTTTCCAAAAAACTGGTTAAGTGGAGTTAGTGCCACTTTCCTTTGCTTTTTGCACAAACAAAAAGCATGTTGAAGGTGACCTTGTTTTTCTTTTTAATTTCATAATGAATGCAAAAAGTAATCAGAAAAGGATGGCCAGTGATTCAATTCTTTAGAGAGTGATTCAAACCCATTTGTCCCTTAAAAGAACCAAAGGAAGGGAGGGAAAAAAAAAAGCCATTATTAATTTAGGCAATTAAGACTACTTTGAAAACAATATCCAGTACATTAAAGAACCTGTCTCTGGAGTGCTACTTACAGTCCATGAAAAGTTAATTTTATAGCATTTCAAGTGAAGAAAGGTCATTTCCTAGATGTGTTCTACAGAATATTATAATTTTTTAATGGCAACCTAAATGAGAAGTGGATTTTTTTTGTAAATATAGAGCGAATGGTTAAGCAAATTAGAAATAAAACTAACGTCACGTATTACATTTATCATGTCATTTTAGATTAAACCAAGTATAACAATATTTATAGTCCCTTCCTCTTATGTATCAAAGAATCTATCTTTTTCTTCCTTAACATTACACAGCATAGTCTAAAAAGAAAATTTCTGTACAAGACAAAATAGCTAACATTAAATCTTTATAGTTTCTGTCATCAACTGGTAGGAATGAAAACTGGGTAAATCCCATATAAAATGCAAGTTCTATTCTTTAAGATAGGTGGAGGATGGGGGATGTCTTACAGTGGAACATTTATTCTGACACACAACTCTTGCCAGTCACAATGTTCAGGGACAGAAGGCACAAGGTATATATGATCTGAAACACAATCATATTCTGTTGACTCGTCTAGAAATGACCTGTCTCATTTTGTAAAGTGCAGAAGCAGATTATCCAAGTGAAAACTTAATATTTACTGATGGTATCAATTCTATGATAGTACCTATTGCTTGAGTGCAAAGGGAACTACATTAAATTATGTACGACTCTCTAAAAAGGTATCAAGAAATCCAAGACAGACATACTAGAGTCAGTTAAGTACAATTCCCCCACAGCAAAGTCAGAGAAATGATAACACTGTCACCAAGGCACAAAGCTGTGATTAAAGTTTCAAATTCTGTCTGTAATAGACTTTCTATATGACTACAAAGAGTGCACAACACCACATTCCTCAATTTTTCATGTAAAAAAAAAAAAAAAAAGAAAAGAATCTTTTCCACAGAAAGGCAGGTGTGTATGTTACTGGTTTAAAGAAGCTTCAGAAGCACAACAAATGTATCACAAATCACAAAGTTTTCCCTCACAATAGTTAACAGGATTATGTGTGATATTCTTTGGCAAATGCAATGTTAAAAGCACTAGCATAACCCTTGTGGAAGATAAGGTAATGCTGCTGTAAGATAGTACTCTCTGATGAGGTAATATTCTCTGATTTTTATACAAGTATTAAAAAGGTAAGAAAATATGAAGTTTTATGCATGTTCATTACAGCACAGAAATTAAATGCATTCCAAATCACTGATATGAATAATGCAGCTAGATTAGATAGAAAGCATGGTGTCTGTATTTGTTATTACTCTGTATGTCTTCAAAAATGCCTTAGGTTCCCCATTCGAACACCCCCCTCAGACAAGTAACCATCTTGGTAGCCATCAAGAGTAATTATCTCAAATCAGTATTAAATGCAACAGGAAAACAATAGACAGAAATGCCAACAGCTCAAAACACTAACACACTCTAACCAAAATCATCTTCACACAACACTGAAAAAAGCGTAAGTTTGGGATAAAGGTTTGTTTCAATCAAAGCATTACCGATAACCTGTAGTAAAACAGATGATCACATCCTGTTCAACTAGAAGACAGCAATAAACTTCAGTTTGATAATGCAAAAAGGTTTCATGGGCCTGAATCTTACATTTCATAACACAAAATATATCATTTTTGTACAAATACTCTAAGAGGTAATGCTCCCAGTAAACTATATTTCTTACCTTCTTTGCCTATATTGGGTAATAAGTCAACTGACATTGTGAAAAAGTTGTATATGCAAGGCAGAAATTTCTTCCTCAGTCACATCAAGCACAGCTTATGAGAATGGCTAGATATGTAACAAAAGTATCATTCCCTAAAATTATTCCAAGTTCTAGAAATTATAAAATATGCCTTTTTTTTTAAATGGACAGTAACAATACCCTAGCAGCCATATAGATTAGCACACAAAGATATGTGCACAACTAACAGTGGAGTTTCACTAGATAGTATTTGTATGTGTGCCTTTCTGCATAAGGGAAGTCCAGTAAAACAGACGAAGGAGAAGAGAGAAGAGAAGAGAAGAGAAGAGAAGAGAAGAGAAGAGAAGAGAAGAGAAGAGAAGAGAAGAGAAGAGAAGAGAAGAGGAGGGAGTGGTGGTGGGAAACTTGAACAAGTACTGTTACTACTCAAGAAAAAGGCACACTTCTTCCTGAGCAAGGACTTGATGTTGTAACCAACATCATGTCTGATTTCTGCAGTGCTCCAAGGAACCTGTTTGAACTGTATTAGAAATACTCAGCTTCTCATTCTTCTTTTAACAGAAACAACCACCCATTGATCACCCCAGTTGAAAGAAAGGGTCAGAACACTTTTACTGGCAAGAGCTTAATTTAAGTTATGATAAGGATAAACAAAGTAAATTATGAAAAGGAGCAGAAAAGCAGGTAAGAAAAATTAAAAACATAGGCTAAGAGGGCAGAAAAGAGAAAACGTGGCTCAAGGCAGTAGAAAAGCACAGATTTCAAATGAAATATTCTGTGAGAGATTGAAATTAATGAATCTTAAGAAAAAAGCCTTTGCTCAGACATCCTAATGGCACCATCCTAATTAACGCCTCCCTCAGTCTGATGACGACACTCCTCCAAATGCAGCTCAGGATGCAATTAGCCTGGTTTTGCTGCAAGGGAGCATTGCTAGCTCACATTCAACCTCTTGTCCACCAGGACTTCCAGGCACTTCTTGGTAGATCTACTTTCCAGCTAGCCAGCACCCAGGCTATACCCATAAATGGCATTATTCCTCTCCATACACAGGACTTTGCACTTCTCTTTGTTGAACCTGATGAGGCTCCTGTTAGTCCTTTCCCCAAACCTTTTCAGGTCAGTTATAATGCTGTAGTAACACTGAATATATTTACCCTCAGCGACCACACCAAAGGCTATGATAAAGCCCAGCGTAAGTCCACTGTAAAGTAGATTGGATACACTTTTTTTACCAGCAAGACCACAGCAAAGCACCACAGCAAGAGAATGTGCTTTTTCTTGGCAACTTAGAAATGAGAGGAAGATACCTTTGCACTCCTAAATTACTTTGTTCTTAGAATTAATTGGCCATTCACCTCTTATTTCTTGTGTCTCTTGACTGTATCTGAGACTTGATCTCAGGACTTTGTCCAGAGAGGAATGTACCCTTCCATTAAACACAGCTTGGGCAACAGCTGGAAATCATAGTTTATATACTTGAAGTTCTTCTCCTTTCTTTCATGACATAGCTCACAAGATTATGCACTAAGAGTGCCTCACTACCTGTCTTTGCTTTAGAATTAAACCATTTTGCTAGCCTTTGTCAGGAGTGATTAGAAATATTTGTTATCTTGAACAACAAAGGTTCAGTCAATTCTTTTGCTTCATTTGGGCATTGCTAACTACTTTAGTTCTTAGGCCACTGATTACAAAGCACATCATATTTGTCTATCCTTCATCAGGGTGGTAAGTCATTTCACAGACTGTGCTTCATTTAATACTAAACATCTTCTGTCTTTATCCTGGTTCTACTTGAGCTTGTTAAATACTACAACATATGTCATCTGTTTCCCTAAACAACCTACATGAGCACAGCACTATGGGATTAGTAATTTCTGAAAATGAGAAACAAGCAGCAATAGGCACACATATACAGTCATCTTTGATTTGCTTTAAGTAGACATTTCAGTACAATCTTTTCCACCCAATAAACATGTCTATAAATAACATTAAAAATAATGTTGCTCCTGTAGGCACCATTTTTTAAAATACTGCACTACATGAGGCATAAAAACCCCCAAATGAACAAAAGCCTCAAAGCTGTCTGACACAGTTGGTAGAGGAATCCTTCCCTTTGGAGCATCTGCTGGAATTGTTGCTTAATATAGATAAACCCATTTTGTTAAAGTGCTTACCAGACATAAAAATGAGGTTTTCTAACTTAAAGGAAAGGTAATTATTCCAATTGTTGTTCTAACCTTCCTTCTTTAACCTGGAGCAGACAAGGTCACCAACCTCGGTAACTACCTTTGACTATGTTTGTTTATCAAGAGGAGAATCAGACATTTTCACAAAATAGTCTTGATTCGTTTCCGCCTCAGCATAAAAATAGTGAGAAGTATAGGAGGTAGCCTACTTAATGCAATAGCAAAAATATTTCCATATTTGCAGTGAAGAAAATGACCTACAGCCAATTTAGAGGCTAAAACTCTCACTTTTGTGCCTGCACATGGCAATACACAATCCAAAATGCTTAATATCGTTCAATTGCAGAAGGAGTTTTCTATGTATGCGCAGGATACAACACTCTTCACCCAATTCCATTGCACTGAAGTCAATGGCGTAACCATTGAATGATACCAAATTACAACTACAACTGCATACCAACTGGACACAGCTGGTAGCTTGTTTTTCCAGTAAAACCCGTATGTGACACACATTGGCTACCTGTGTGTCCTGGTTTGAGTGAGAACAGAACTAATCCTGTTCAGTAATTTTACTTTTCAGCTCAGTCTTTTCTAAATAACTACACTGTCTGAAGTTAGCAGCCTGTTCTCACAGGCAGTGTCTGGTTCTGGCAGTGAGAACACCCCATGGTTAGAGTTAGTACCACGGGTTGCTGTGCAGACCAAGGCCACTGCTGGATCTTGTGCACCACATTGGGAGTGCAGAAAGCAAAAGGCTGCACCTGCAGGGAGGAGCAGCCAGGACAGGTGAGTTGTGCTAACAAATATTTGTGGGGCTCTGCTGTGGCCTAGATCAGGGAATGGGATCATTTTAAATAATATCCTGCTCAAAAAGTTGGTTTCAGAAGCACTTTTTGCCCCTGCTGTGGTTCACAGGACTGCTTAAATGGTAAGGCAGACACAGAGCTTCTTCAGTGATGCTGTCAGACCCACATGATACTGCCCCGTACTTTCACTAGACAGAACGTAAAACTCACTGACACAAACTGTAAAGGGAAAGAAAATGACTGCAAGGTGTTGCTTAGAGCACTCACCGGGGGTAGTGTCAGGGAAGTAGAATTCTATCCCCATTCCTATTAACTGAAATATGCTAAAGTAAAACAGCACAGCCATTGAAAAGATTAAAATAAATCTAAAGAACTTGCCCAGCATACGTAAGAAGTAAATGGCTAAAGGAGAACTTGGCATATCTGCTTTTTCACTCTTTCATGTGCTCCACTTATAATCATTACGACAACACCCTACATTCAAAATACCTGATCACGGGTTTGTAGGTCTGGACAGATGTTATACAAGAGGAAACAATAACTCCTTGAATAGCTTTAAACTAAAACAGGTTTAGATATATGCACACACTATGTATTTCTGAAAGGTATATATTTTTTCTTATTAACTTATCCCTTGCAGATTAACCAATTTTACACTGTGACATCTTATTTCACATGACAGTTACATTAATTATACTTTGACAATACATAAACTAATAGTAAAGTAATTAATATTCTCTTTGTATCTTTTTGGATCCAATATGTAAATGGCACTATACAACATCTTTATAAACTCTTCAGTTTTGCTTTACAGTAGAATTTTTCAAGGCATATGCTTAGAGTACCTCTGCTTCTTCTCTTTACTTCAGTAATCAGTAAATCAAGATTAAGGAGATGAAAATTAACATGACAAGAGCAAAATGGTTCAGTAAATCAACTTCTACAAGATTTTCTATCTTTTATATATATATATAATGGAAGGCAAACAGCTCTGAAAACATTTCTAGTGAAAATACTTTGAATGTATGTATTTTAGGCCAGATACTTTGCTCAGAAAAGAGCCTTAAGTAATGATGAAAGTGGCGTACCTGTTTCAAAGTCTATATATTAACAGATTTTCTTGGAGACTTTTGATGGCATTTCTTAAATTGCAGTACATCTACCTTATCTGAAACAGTATTAACCATTGATTAGCCAGTCTTCTGACTTGTGCAAACCACTGCACCGAACCTCTCTCCTCGCCCTGACTGCAGCAGTGTGAAAGACAAGAACTCCACGATAAAAAAAATCCTTACCAAAGAATTTTTATCACTTACCAAACTTGACTCAAAACTGATTTCTGATGAAAAATGAAAATGCTGGAAAACTCACCAAAAAATAGAGCAAGTATCTTCTTTAAAATCTCCTAATATAGGAATATAAGTTAATACCATTATTATTTTTTCTTTGCCTAACAAATAAATAGAACAAGAAAAGGTAGGACTAAGCACAGTTTAAAAAAATACGAGTGAAAAGAAAAACAGGAACCGTTCTTTATAGTGTGCCTCTGCAGCCAGTGAAGCACAGGACTTGATGACAACAGACTGGGATACATTTTTCTGCAAAATAAATGAGCTACTTTTCCCCTTCCCCGATACATCAAATAAAATGAAAAACAATCTGGACTCAAGCACTTGGATAACTGAAAATCCAGAGCACAATTCTCCCAGGATGACACAACAACAAAAGCCACTGCCTCCTATTATTCCTTCAAATTTTCTACAAAGCACTGAACATTCCTGCTTTTTGTTCTTCTCAAAATAACTTTATTGTATGACAGAGAAGTATCTAGAATATTTACTTTTCATGAGGTTAACAACTTAGCTTTTGAAGTCTTTGCTGATAGGAAGCACATGAAGCATACTACTTCCTGGCAACTTCCATCTAGACAAAAGCAGGCTTTTCTCGAGTGTTTACTCCTCTCCTGAGTATATAAGCACAGCACAGGTTTTTCTACAGCTACTCATTAATCTAACGGCTCAAACCACAGTATTGCCAGAGATGTTTCCACATACCTAAATAACACCTCATGGATTTGTGGTATTATCTTTTCTAAATACTATATTGTGAAGGTATGCACAAGCCTAGGGACCAGCTCAAGAGTTTCTTCTTCAATCATTTTGATTAGTTCTGAGTTACAAGAAACATTTATAAAGGAAAATACAGGCCTGCTCATAGTGTGTTTCTGAAGGGAAAACTACACACACAAGAAAGTATAAGCAATCACAAAAGATCACAATAACTAATTAGCCACCTGCAATTTGTGATACATTGCCTTAAACCCCACTCAGATTTCACATATTTTAAACACAGGCTTGAACTTCTGACTTCCAGTACAAGCTTGCTTAGGGGAGGAGAAAAAAAGAAAAAAAAAAGAAAATTAAAAAAAATGAACAGAGCACACTTCCCTGAAGGAAGTAACTTGTAATCTTCATTAACCCCATTATGTGCAATATCATTTCATCACCCTAACACTCCCTGCAGCTGCAGCAGTCTGGCAAGCACAAGTCACAAGAAAAGCTCATTTACATACAGCTTCTGGCCTTGTTCACCAGAAAAATTTCCTAAAACAAATTACAGTGTCAAAAGAAAGCTCATTAAATTTTTATATCAGATTACTGTGTTACCCTTAGCTCCCTGGATATTCATCCCTCTTTCTGTTGTTAGTTTTTAGTCCTTAAGGCTCAAATATTTTCAAGGGCAATAGAGGACAAATTATAAAAAAGGAAGTTATTTGCCTACCAGTATAAAACGAAGCATGCAACCATCACTAATTCACATTTACCAAAAAATATAGCTCAATTACCATGTCACACTAGACTGCTGAATAGCATGATATTTCCACATGCATTTCATTTAGTACCAGTATTTGTGCTGAGACACAAACAGCAATTAAATGTACTAAAACAGGGATTAAGCATATATTCCACCGTTTGTCCATTACAGGCATGTTCTCTTTCCTAACAAAAACGGAACACCTAGCCCACTTACCCAGTGGTGATAATGTTTCAGAAGACTCAAAAATTCTTTGACATCTGGAAAGGTTGAAACAGTTATTAGCTTCACCTGAAGCTACAGTTATGTTGAGTATTTTCAAGGAAGAGTCATTTAAAGAACTGATTGACATAGAAGTTATATTTCCATACACCTATCAATTAGGTGTTTAAAAGGCAGAAAAACAATTAAGAAAGCTCTGTTTAAAAATAAGAATGATAAATTGAATAATGTTTATTAGCCACCAAAAATCCAGTTTTCATTACCTATTTTTCATTGGTTTTGAAATATTTATTCCATTTATTAAAATATTTGTAATTACTTCTTAAATAGTGCACATTACCAATATTTCATTATGCATTTCAAACAATACTTTAGACCTTACTTGCTCACAAGGCCAAATACATTAAGATTGTCATATTATTCACCAGCACATCAACACTTCTTAATTTGCTTTTAGGCCTGACACATTTGAGTATCATTTGATGGAATACAGTCCCTGCTTCCCAGCCCAAACTCACACTGCTACAGTCAGGTAGGATCCAAATAAAGCAATTGCTTCTGAAATTGCACATCACGCAGAATTTCTCTCTTACAAGTGTCACTGGCAGCATATGCTAAAACTTGCAATGCCTTTTTTTTTTGTTTGTTTTGGTTGTAGTTGATGTTAAGCTTTCCACATTTCTTAGTGTTGTGCTGAATCGGGATTATACTTCAAATCTGGCATCTATTGCCAATCTCCACTTTATCAACTAATTGTAGTTAAGAGGCAACTAACCCAAAGAATTATCACAAAAATCCTGCTTTTCAGATGCCTGGTCCTTTATTTAAGCTACCAGTCTAGCATCTGGTGAGCAGAGTCAACATAGTGAGCCCTGGAACAAAAAAAGAGGGTGGGAGAAGAACCAGAATATGAAGTCAGCATCCCTTGCTCTCACCCAATGAATATTTACTTGTTTATTCAAGTCAAGACAGCTCCCACACACCACTGTAAGAGATAAGAAGCAACTGCCTGTGTTCTAATGGTTCACACATCTGCAGGACATGAAAGACCAAGGTTAACAAGGTTAACTCTGTATGAAAAAGCAAAACATAAATCAGTTTGGTCCTCTTATACTAGGTCAGCACTATTCACCCCAAAAAGAAGTCTGTATTTCATGATCCATTAAGAACATTTTGGAAGTTTTAATTTTGAAATTAAAGTATTTCCTAACATTCCAGTGAGGCAAATTCTTTCAAAAATCTTTCCAACTTCAAAGTAAAATATTTATTTCATTAATGTTCTTGTCATAACAGATACCTCTGCTAAAGATTCCAATCTTTATTACACTGGCACTTTTTATACTATTGTATTTGGTCAGAATTGACCAATCTTTTCCTGTGAACAAAATAATGCTGTCTCTAGATTGCAGTGAAAATGGAAGATTATTTGAAAATATATTTTCATCTTGCAGATTTTTCCTTTTGAAGTACTTACAAATTTTCAGACACAGAAGTGGAATTGTATTTTATCGTACAGCTTTCCAGCAAGCATTATTTTCCAAACAGAAACGTTTTTGCCTTCAGAGGGTGCATAGAACTGTTCAGAACAACCAGCATCTTCATTTACATTATCCAGAGCAGACACTAATTTCTGCAAGAACTCTGTAGTTTGAAACTTTATGTTGTAACATATGCTCATTTTTATTATAGAAAATCAGGAAATCATTTTTATTAGCGAATTTACAGCTTTGTCATTTAAGAGGTTTAATGCAGAGGTTCCTGCTTCTCTCTCCCCCCCCTGCAGCTGCCATCTTTGGACACCACCAGAACACCATCTGTGTCACTCTCTGCTTTAAGTAAAAGCACTGGAAATGTATACTTTCCATTGTGCAAAATGCTAACTGCCATTTAGAGGACCAGTGGTAAGAGGGAAAGAGAATGGATGCAAACCACCGGATAAGATGCTCCTCTTACAAGTGGAGGTAGAAATGGAAGGAACTGATTTTTTTGTTTGTTTACGGTACAGGAAACAAACCTCTGGAACTTCAGGTCAGCTGGCTGTGTAGGAAAAGAAGCAATTGCCTCAAGGGAACTACTATTCCTAACTCCCAAAATAATTTACAAATGGAAGATAAGGCTGAGTATGCTAAGCATCAGACTTCTGATCACACTTAAAAATCAATGAGAGGCTTGCCAATTTGTAGAAACAGGATATAGTTATTAAAAGTTTTTCTAAACCTTATACATGAGTTCTGGCTCAAGCACAGTTGATTTTACTAACACTTGAAGGAATTTGCAGTCTACTGATGTCAACAAACCAGTAATACTCAAGCAAATTTCCAGAAACACTCAAAAAGTCCTGACTATCTTTATGGCCAGATGCTGAGTGGCTAGTGACAGCTGCCCCAGATCATGGGGACAGATCCACTCCACACTCTATTTTCTGTATATGCACTGATTTCTAAACAGTGAAGTACATTTGGGCTATTCTTTCACTTGACTTACAGCAAAGTACTTAATATAATATTGGCCTTCCGGCTTGGAACTAAGTCAAGGGTAGGGTAACTCACTCCACATCCTCCTAGCTATAATTGTACTGCCATTAATGCAGGAAATAGTTTGAAATTGAAAACTAATTGAAATTTGTGCAGACCAAATACAATGTAGATGAACAAAAATAACAACAGGCATTGCTTAAATGCCTAAAGCTGTCTTCTAAACTTCCAAACATCAGCTACAGCATTGCATTTTACTTTCAATGCAGTGAGTGAGGCAGCTCTTTTATCCAGAACCTGTCAGTCTCCTAAATTAATTAGAGTCAGTTCAATGATCCATAACCAGGGTACTTTCTGCAATCATTGACAATTGATTTCCATCTAATTCACAACGGACCAAGCTCTGGCCTTACGTACAACCCAATATTCTTTCACCACCCATGTGTTACATGAGGGTTGAATTCATGAAAGGATTTCTAATCAGAAATCTCAGAACTCAGCTTTCAACAAGCTAATTACAGTATCTGTGAATAAAAACCATTTTCTTATACGTTGTTTTCAGGAGGTTATTTTGGTTTGTATTTTTTTGTGAAGGCTCCCTTCCAAATTCATAACATTATAATTTTATCATAATTATAATTTCATCTTGACACACAGTATGTCACATAAGTAATGAATATTTACTCCATATGCAGAAGTGATATTGGCTTTAGTGAAAGCTCTGCATATTGGATATGCCACAGAAAGCTAAAGATCAGGAGTATCACTTTATTAGAATGATGGCATCTATTGCCAAAATTTGA
This sequence comes from Actenoides lindsayi, assembly GCA_025331215.1. NCBI lineage: Eukaryota > Metazoa > Chordata > Aves > Coraciiformes > Alcedinidae > Actenoides > Actenoides lindsayi. Next base: position 17,803 of record WTSP01014082.1, read on the forward strand.
CACATAATTCTTCATCATTATCCCACTGAACTGAGCTTTTGTTCACTCTTGAGATTCACAGGCCTGCTAATGCCTTTTTAAACATCCTATTTTCAAACAATCATGCTGTTTTAGTGAATTGTGTGCTCTGTCATTCTGAGATGAACTGATGGAGAAAAGGAGAAAAAAAAAAAACCAAAACCAAACCAAAACCCAACCCCACAGTACCTATGCACAGCATGTCCCAACACTGACAGAAGCAATACATTTTGGGGACCTGAAATAGAGAAGTACTCACTAGTTAGACAAACACAGGACAGAACAAGGTTCAATTAAATAACGGTGTGCTCTCCTTGCATTTATAGCAGTTATAAGAAGCATCTTCATGGGTACTTCTAAGTTTGACTTTAATTTATGAAAGCAGTGTGCACAGAATAAGGTTAAAAATGCTAAGATTCAAATATTAAACTTGACCTAATCCTTCAAAAATATTTTAAGTTCTGAGGTACCACACTGAAATAAAATGTGTCTCAAAGTAGCAGCCATCCAAAGCTATTGTGCTCAAACCAAAACCTGCTGTCATTCTTTCTGATAAGCCATGTATCGCATTTATTTCAAACAGCTGACATGTTTCAAGACACATTTTAGCCCATACCAATGATTCTCCATAACCATTTAATCCTCAAGATGCTTAACCTGCTACAGAAACAGATGTATTTATAGAATGTGAGAGACGACTGAGTCACATTTATCACTTCGGAAGTTTGAGTTTCATAGATCAAGAACCTATGAATATTCCTTGGAATATTCATATCAATGTCAGCACTGCTCAGACAGGAGCTATTCTCAGTAGATATCATCCATTTTTTAGAACAATTTAATACTATATTTTGATAAAGGCTAGCAGTCCTATGATTAAGATTAAAATGAGCTATTACTGAAACCTCATTAAACACTGCATCTGAAAACCTTTACCGTTTGTAATACAGCAAAGCTTTCAGTCTGAAGAATAGTATATTTGTGCAATATCTCTTAAACTGATTCGATGCTGCAAGCTTGTGTCTGTGTGGGAGTGTGTCTACTAGAGAATTTCAACAGTTTCTGTCTGAGATGCATGTTAGGATTCACATCACATCTACAGTTTGTCATAGGCAGTACCCTTGATACCATTTGATTTCAAAGCTGCTTGCTACAAATCCTCTGCAATCAGGTTGTGCATGTTATTAATACCTTTAATCTGACCTCAGACAGGAAATCTAGTGCAGTGCAATTTTGCCAAACAGACTGAATAGCAATCAGCAGCCATATCTAATGGATTATGCTCTTTGTACACCATTTACAGTGAGTAAGGAAAACAAAAACATACATATGCTTATGTCTGGGCGTTACTGTGCATGCAAGCACTGAAGTTCAGTCCATTTGTATTCTCACCATTATGTTCTCTACATCAAGATCAGTTAGAAAGAAATAGCATTTTGAGGAAAAGGGACATACTGCCCCTCTAATGACATGAAATATTCACAGCTTTTATCAGTTAGATATACAACATGCTACAATTTGCATATACTATGCAGTAAATAGTAATTTCAGGCACTATTATATATATCATTTTCTTTTGCATATTTAACTGAAAGTCCAGGGGCTTCCTGGATGTTAGAAAAAATGAATAACAATTTCTATTCCCCTTCTGGAAAATGTCACATCACTGCTGCTCATCCCTTCAGTTTTAAGACCCCTTCAATTTAAGCTGCCATTACAGTCATAATTCTGAGACCAAGGTAGAAGCCAGTACTGTACTACTAATATAAGTGAAATTTCCTGCCACAGAATTAATTCTGACAACTGCTCCTCCCTTTTTCTGTTTTTTAATGTATAACCAAAGGCAATCCTATGTATATACTCTAGTCTGGTCTCTTGGAATCACAGTTTGTATAAAATTCCTTTCCTTTGTGCACTAAGAGCACATCACTGAAGTTCTGATATTTCAAAGAACTCATCTGCTCTGATAAAATAGCACAAACTTAGCACACTGTCAAGGTTTAGGGTCAGGGCAGACCACTAGACCTAAAACAGATGCTCTCTATTAACCCCCCTCCCTCCCCAAAGGGGAGGAGAAAGGGAATAAGGGAGAGTTATAAATTTGAAAAAGATTAAAACAGCTTTAATGAAAATAATAATAATACAATTAAATATATACAAATATATTCAAAATCGTTATCAAACACAATCACTATGATGGCAGTTACATCACCGTCACTGCTGATGTGAAGCAGACACCAGGAAAGTCCCAGACTGGGCCCAGCAGCAGACGGGAGCTGTGTGCAGGAGCTGGATTCTGGTGCTGGATTCAGGAACACACAGATCAGGTTTGAAGGCAGATCAGACAGAGTCCCCCTTGGATGCCAGCCAGTGAAGAAGAGAGCTTGACCTTGGTGACCCCTCAGCTCTACAACTGTGATGTCTATGGAATGGGATCCCTCTTTTATCAGTTTGGGGTCACCTGTCCTGGCTGCTCCTCCCTGCAGGTGCAGCCTTTTACTTTCTGCATCCCATAATGTGGTGCACAAGATCCAGCAGTGGCCTTGGTCTGCACACCAACCCGTGGTACTAACTCTAACCAATGGGGTGTTCTCACTGCCAGAACCAGACACTGCCTGTGAATATCAAGGCTGCTAACTTCAGACAGTGTAGTTATTTAGAAAAGACTGAGCTGAAAAGTAAAATCACTGAACAGGATTAGTTCTGTTCTCACTCAAACCAGGACACGCAGGCAGAGGAAAAACAAACAACCAAACAAAAAAACCCAAAACCGAAAAACAACGCACATCAAAACCCACAAACTTTGTCAGTAGAAGTTAAATGAAATTTCATAGCATGGACTTCTCAAAGAATGTCATTCTGCCGAAAATAATACAGCACAATGAGCTGAAAAGTCAACAAAGATAACAAAAAAGACCCGAAATTCCCTTGGAACAAACACACCTTAGATTACTTAGACTGCTTCCTCAAAATCCAGGAGACATTGCTGAGTGAGAACTGTAAGTCAGCTGAGCAGCAACAGATGTTTACACAGCGACTTCATGCGAATAGACCTTTGTCAGTTTTGGCTTACTCTGAATCACTACCACTTGATAATTTTGTCAAATTATTTTTCAGCTTCTACTTGGAGGAATTCTTGCTAGAGACCATTAAACTTAAGTTATAGCTACATAATATATGAATAAAGGTTGCTGACTTAGGAGATCAGCCATGTCCATCCTCTAACCAGAACTCTTCATTGAAGAACTGGATAGAGAAAGAAAAATGAATCAATGAGATAGCACTAAGAAAACAAATAAGCTATTAGCTATTAAACAAAGTATGAGATTACAGAGTGCAGGACTAGCATGAGTACCAAAGATCAAAATTGGGCTGAGGAATTTCACAGCACAGATCTGGTAGGATTGTGTATTGCCTTGACTGCACTTGGTGAATAACTAACTAGATTTGATCATTCACAGAACAGATTGGAATGGGTCAATTACGTCGGTAGGGTGCAGGAAACTATTATTGATAACATACCCACACTCTGAGATAAATTCAAGTAAACATGTCTCACTCTTGCAAAACTTCTTTGAAAGACCCTTTTCTGAAGAAATTCTATCAGCCAGACAATAACTTTCTTCACACACATCTATTAAGTTGGGCTTTTTTGGAAAGGAACACACTAGTTTTCATCTGCTGCCTTACCACTTAAGCATGTGTCTGTGTGTTTAGTTGCATCTGAAATGTTCACTTATACTGATCTCTAGAGATGACCAAGTCAGGATAGGAAAAGAACTGGTCTTTTACTCTGTCATTTCTATTTATTTAACAACAGGATTTTATGTGGTTCTTCTTGCTGTTTTATCTAAACTTATGACTATTTTTTGCATTTGCAAATAAAAAAAAAATATTAAAAACTAGCACTAGAATGAACAGAAAATCGTGGGAGAGAAGAAGGAAACTAATAATCTAATATGCATCTAAATAAATCTTAAAAATACATACAGCTGCAAATACTATGTACACCATGCTAATGGTACCAATAATTACACACTGCATGGCAGAAAAGTAATGGTTTCCCAGGCCTAATTCATGGTCATCTAATCCAACTGGATGAATACTTCAGATCATAGATCCTGCAGTTAATTCCTGCATCCACCCTACTACATTCACTCTACAATAAAAAAAAAAGGTGTTCATTATGAAAATCAGAAACTATCAGATTTATGGTCACTTTTACATCATCATCCCACATGAATCAAAATTACCATGTATTTCAGGACAAACTGGGTTTCATAAAGATGAAAAATAGACACTTCATGAAACGTATTGAAAATTCAGTCAGCAAATCTGTAAATTTCTATTAAAGTAAAAGCAACGTGCTGTATTTTCAAATGCACAGAATTCCTGAAATAGAGATGTATGCACTTGTATCTGCATCAAAAGAGATTTTTCAATCACCAAAGCTAACATTTAGAAAAAGACTAGTGAATACCAAGGCATGAACATATTCTACATTTATGTCCTCTGAGCTTACTCTGGTTTTTCTCCAAGTTCACTGCAATCTATAGTATAGAAATACCTTCTGAGAAATACCGAATAAATGCCAGTAAACTAACTGGACCGTGGCAATGACTACTCAAGTTCTTTTAGCTCAAAAAAAAAAAGTCACTCTTAATTTAAAACAAAAAAGTATAATTTCTTTAAGTGGCAGGAGAGACAGTTAGAGGATGGCTCTGATCTCAAACAGCCTGTACTTAAGGTACAGTACGCTCACAAAGCACATGTTAAGACCACACGAAGAGCATAGCCTGATAGCAAACACATGCATATCACTGTGGAGCCTGCAGCTCTCCCTGCTGTTCAGATAAAGGGGTCTGGTCATTAATATCTACAACTACCTGAAAGGAGGATGTAGAGAGGCGGGTGCCGGTCTATTCTCCCAAATAAAAAGTGATAGTACAAGAGAAAATGGCCTTAAGTTGTGCCAGGGGAGGTTTAGGTTGGACATCAGGAATTTTTTCCCTGAAAAGGTTGTCAAGCATTGGAATGGGCTGCCCAAGGAAATGGTTGAACCATCCCTGGCCGTGGTTAAAGCCATGTAGATACGGTGTCTAGGGACATGGTTTAGCAATGCACATGTAGAGTTAATGGTTGAACTTGATCTTGATGGTCTTTTCCAACCTAGATGATTCTATGGATAATCTCTTCATATCAGTGAAAAACTTGGACAGAAGTCTGGGAGAGGTATGGCCTGCCATCTGGTAAACCTCAGGAATACACCTCAGGACAGTAGAGGGGCTTGGAACCCCATGGCACACTGACTCCTGATCAACAGGCGAACAGTGCAGGAACAAAAGCAACTATGTGGAATTACTTCCCTTGGCAGGAAAAAAGTTTGTTCAAAAGTGCTAAAGAGTTTTACAGGGAGGCAAAGAGTTAAGCTGTTTTGGCAAATGCTTTTCAGAGTGAAGCAACTGTGATATAGAAATTCTAAGTCTGAACAGAATCTCATCACCATTTTCAGGAACTCAGTATTACCACTTATTTCATGGAAGCCTCATTCTGAGAAAATGTTAGATGGTGAGAAAAGACAGAGTACACAGACAGATTTCATATTTTTAAATTGGTTAGGCCCAATGGTTTTCATCCTAAAATCTTAGAGTTGCCAAGAAATCTAGTTGTTGTAAGCTCTGATAATCCATGGAAGATGAAGTGCCAAAAAACTGAAAAAATGGAAAAGGAGGAGCTATCTTCCAAATGGGAACTTGGGGGAGTCATTAAACAACTAAATTTCAGCTCTATAAAAAATAAAAACCTAACAAAAAAACCCAAACCAAACAACAAACACCAAAACAAAAAATCACCATCAACAACAAAACAAATAAAAAAACCCCATCACAATCAACAAACTCCTGAAGATAAAAAGAAATTATATAGCAGGCAACTTTGGGTTTTTTTCAAAAACAAACCCAGCTAAAGTAACTTCATTTTCCTCTATCACAGGACACAAGAGCTTCTAGATATTGGGTAAATAACACATTTCCTGTAACTTGTCTGTAGGAGGTTTCTTTATAGCATCCCACGTGACAGTCCTAAACAAGCTTGGAAATCAGATGAAGATAAAACTACTGTATGGTAAGATTGGAAATGGTTGAACAATACCACTCAGACAACAGTTATTAGTGATTACTTGTAAAAACACACCAGGAAGGCGTCACCAAGATGTGTTCAATAACTTTGTGAGTCACCTGGATAATGGAATAAGGACCACTCTTACCAAGATGCTCCTAGGGATTACAGTCACTCTGTAAAAGAGGTTTAGAATTCAGAATGAGAGTATGAAATGTTAGAAGTAGTCTCTATAGGATATAAATATTGCTAAGCTCAAGGACTGATGTATAGACAGGAATAATGAACAGCCACTAATACAGAACCAGGAGAATGTGGTTAAACAGCAAGTCTAAGCAACAAGACTAAATCTTTAGCTTAGACTTAGACTGTAAGTCTGTGGCAAACTGAACACAGGCTAACAGAGTAATGCTGCTGCATGAAAGGCAACATGTGAAGACAAAACAGGAGAACCTTTCCATTCTATACAGATTAATGAAGTCTCAAATGGAGAACTCTAGCACAACATTTAGGTGCCATGCTTAAAGAAATGTGAACTAACTGGAAAGACTGAAGAAACTGGTCAGTGTTCTAGGAAAGAGATTAAGGCAGCTTATGCCACATTGCAACAGTTAATAAGCAAAACTATTACTTGAGGCTACATTTCTCTCAGCTTTTGCTGGAAACCAGTTTAAAACTATTTAAAAAAAAAAAAAAAAGAGAGAGAAAAAAATACATACCTCTGTAAAAAGAAAAACTGTGTAAAAGCTCATTCAGTGAAGTATTTACTGCAATCATTTCTTACTTATATTGGGCATTTCCATTGGTTTTACTAGCTAAAATCTATGTATTTCTTATTAAAGTACGGAAGCCAGGGCACAAAACATTACTGGTTTTGCACTGAGGAGCCAACTCAACGTAGTGCCAGTTTACCAGACCAATTACTATGTTGCATTAATAAACTACATTTATTCAGCTCAGGATGAAACTTCCTTACTATGAAAGACAGAAATGCTATACATTATCAGGTTAAATCATTTTTAGACATGAAAAAATATAATTAATTCTTGGTTTTAATAAATGCCACAGAAGAAAGAAAAGTTGTTGGATGTAAGCACTTCACTGCTTGCAAACCCTAATGACACCTTGACTAACACAGCAACTGATGCTAAGGAAGCCAACCGGCCTCAACTGGCCATACACAGCAAAACTGTCACTTATGGCTCTGTATTTTCAAATTGGGCTCTCCAGCATGATATGATAAATCAACACACAAATCATTAAATGGTTCATTATCCCAGTAATATAAATCATTCTCTCTGCCAGGAAACACAAGAGATGATGGGCGTCTTCTACTTGCAACCATGACTGCCCCACAATGTAACAGATTAAGTGTACGGGGGAGTTCACTTTGGTGTAGAGGTCAATGGGATGCTTCATGTGGCAATTTTTCTTCTGCAAGGCTTGACCTCTGATTGGGGGGGGAATAAAAAAATTGTATGGACAAATAAGAGAATGTGGTTATCCTGCTGTATAAACAGCTTTTAAAAATCAAATAACCATTAAGGTAAAAAAATAAAAGCCATGAGAGAAGTAAAAGAAAGAGACCTCACAGGTACCCAGCTAGCTGTTTTCACACATGAGGTCAAAAGACTTGAGTTAAACAGATTCTTTCTTTCTTAGGAAAGCAGAACTTAGATGCAGTTTAAAAAGGCAAATAATTCTGGTATTATACAGTCACTTAGACATGTTTGCACTTGATTATGATGCCCATGATTTCTTAGACTCCATGAAGTCTGCAACAGTCAGTAGCCCGTGCTTAGAAAATGCCAAAAAATAAAAATCATAGAATTGTCAGTGTTGGAAGGGACCTTAAAGATCACCCAGTTCCAAGCCCCCTGCCATGGGCAGGGACACCTCCCACTAGAGCAGGTTGCTCAGAGC